>CABEEJ010009472.1:8066-18370 GCA_901482245.1 Timema douglasi
GCAGGCAGGCAAAGTATAAACTCACATAGCAACTGCAGGTTTTTAAGAGGTTGAAGCTTGTTGTTCATAAAAGTAAACACTTACAACCACATGGTTTGAATAGGAATTTTACTCTCATTCCACTCAGGAATTGTGTACCCAGCTAGAAAGTTGGTTAACGCTGTAATTTCGTAAAAAAAAAAAAATATCTTCATCTACAGTAGAGCCAATGGTATCTTTGAAAGCTTCATACAAAGCCAGCACCTTCTCCCACGTAACTTGCTCATGTAATCTGACCCATTCAAAAAGTTTAAACTGTTGCAGATTAGCAGTCCATTTTTCCAAATATGCAATGCTACCCGAGTAGAAAGCCTTAGATTCTGTAGAAAAATCACTTTTATAATTCACCTCGCTGACTGTTTCAATGCTGCTAAGACAGCTTCTTACTTTCACTGACAAGAATATAGCATTTCCCCTGCTTTTCAATTTCTCAAGCAGCTCAAAATATTCTAGTGTGGCATCAGTCTGCAGACAGACCAACACATTTTTCCACTAAATTTAATGAAAACAAGGTAGAGTAAACGTAGCTATGTAACTGCTCAAATGTTTCTTCAGAAAGGTCTTTCAGTTCCAGAAGCTTGACTTTTACTACCTGGGTACATTAAAAGTATCGTACAATCAATGGCACTATCTTAATGTTATGGTGATTGGAAGAATCAATCATAACGCTGAAATAATGTGCTGTTCCTAAATCAATATTCAATCTCTCCTGGGCCTCCTTCGCTAAAACGTTTTTTACAATTGCTTCCGTTTTAGTGCGGGCTGAGGAGAACTTCGGTTCAAACATACCTGCTACCAGCTTCGACGTACAGTCAAGGGAACGAAAACTCTGCATATGTTTAATTGTATGATATGCAAAAGTAACCTCTTTGGCGGCAAAAAAAATAATTCAGAAGTTAATAAGTTTTTTGTCGAGACAGCTGAAGACAAAGAAAACAAATTAAGCCCGAAAAAAGGGTACGGGTAAGTCATGAAAAACGGTAGGATAGGTGGTATTATCACACACAGCTAATAAAGAAGTTATAATCTTGTTCGAGAGAGCGCAGCACATGTGTTGAGTGTTTGCCAAATGCCCAAGGATGATGTTCCTTGCGCTGGCGCTGTTCAATTCAAAATATTATTTTATCTTACTTCAAAGCTAAGTAATTTTGGAAGTACTTGGTTTAAAAAAACAGTACCTTTTGCTGTACTATCGCATGCTCTGTAGGACAGCAGGACATCATCCCAAAAAACAGTACGTATGGTCACCGTAGATATATATCATGTTAAGCCATATTTGTAATACTGGTGGCTCTACAACAAAATATATCATTCTTATAAAATTCGAGTTTTCATATGTTCGTAACCAAACAAATTTGTTCGCATTTTATTCAGATTCTAAAAAGTGATCTTTTAAACACTTTCGTGTAGATAGTAAATTTGTATTAATTTACAAACATTTCCCTACCAGTAGATTAATAAATATTAGAGGCCTATGTAATGATGGCCATTCTTCAAACCTTGTATATTCTGGTGTTAGCTACAGGCTGAAGAGTACCCAGGGAGCGAGTTTTAATATACTGCATTACCAATAGCGTGGCCTAACATCTCAATATTATATCCAGGCCTACGAAGTTTACCAGTGGACACTTTTATCTCGATGAAATACATTGTGAGTGGCACGTGTGTCTCCAGTCTCATGCCTTGGAACAGTTCTGAACAATATTGCCAACATATCATGAACAAATACAACAAGAATATAGTAGTCACTCGCTTCTGTGACCGCATGGGCTAACAAGCTACTCTCCCAATAGACTGGGCTGCTGGTGACGGGGAGATATGAGTTCGACCCTGGTCGGATGTTGGTACTGAGAGCAGTTTTTCCTAAATAGTTTCCCACTCTCTCCACACAAATGCGGGATCACTTCCTCTAAATTCAACCTTCCTCATCCCAGGCCGACTAGAATAATTAGTCCATAGGTGTATAATCGTAATGGCTAGTAAGACGTTGGGTTAAAAAATACATAGCCAATAATGACAAAAAGCTACTTAGTAGGTTTTTGGTAAGAAAGAACTTTTGAAAAATGCAAACATATTCTTTTTCGGCCAACATTGATAACATTTTACTATACCGTGGGCCTACTATTAAGCACCTATTGATTTTACAGTAGAGCCCCCATATCCGCTGGTTCAGTAGGCCTATCCTCGGTTCCAGTTATCCACTGTTTACCGCTGCCCAAGTGTATTTATTTTTAATTAAAGAAAAAAATTGTTTACAAGTCACAATACCAACACCATCCCCCCCACGTCATCTCCTCAACACGGACATTGTGATATTATATCACTTTCATCATCATCATCAGTGATTGTTGCAACAATTAGAATGGAGAATAGTAAGTATACTGTAGTGTACAGTACACATTATTATGTACTTTATTTAATGTCGGTAGTGTCTTACTGTGAATAATGTATCGATTAAACTTTGTCGTATCTATGTAGGCTATGTTACATGAATATCACGTTATATAACAGTCTGGTAGTATTCGCAGTTTCACACAACCACAGTAGATCTGTGGACTGTACAAACAAAAATGACTATTTGCAGCTCACATCACATGACAATACTTAAGAGTAGTTACATTTTTTTAAAATTGTTTTGGAATGTTGATTTTAATTATAACTATCAAAACCATTCACTTCCTATCTAAATTTGAATAGTTTCGACTGAACTTATCTTACAGCTAATGAAATGTAAAACCTTCCAATAATATGTGACCCGGTCCTTCTTTCCCAGTGGCCGATCGTGCGAGTGTCTCAACATCACAAGGTCGAACAATGCCTTGCTTGGCGACAGGATGCGGGGAAGTTGCTCGAGTGTATGTGGATGTTCACTCTCAAACATCACAAGGTCGAACAATGCCTTGCTTGGCGACAGGATGCGGGGAAGTTGCTCTATTACTAACAAGCATGCTGGTGGGTTGAAGTGTTCACACCAAGGACTCATTGGCATAGGAGAGTCCCACTTTCCCCCGGTGGGGCTCCTCCCTTGGTCACAGCTGGAAATGCTGTGTCGAGGGTGTGTGCACAGTTGATTTAGTTTAAGTATTGTGGCACAATATGGCTCATCCGTTCTTGGTTGATAACATTTCCTTTTAAAATATAGAACTATTTAATTAAACAAGCGAGATGATTGTGACTTTCCAAGTTTGGATTGTTTACAATAATACAAATATCATCAATACTTACTTAACTCTGTCATTTGGAAGCCAATTAGGTTATTTGCAGCACTTACAAACGTACAACATGTCTCGATCTAGAGATAGTTCTATCCAGTCCATCTCATTACATGTTATCTCTTTCAGCTCCATTATAATATTAAGTCCTCCCATCTGCGTCTAGGTCTTCCCAATGGTATCTTCCAGTCAGTTTGCCAGTTAGTACTCTGAACAAGGTTCTAAACTCCTCCATTCCAATATTAAATCCTCCCATCTGCGTCTAGGTCTTCCCAATGGTATCTTCCAGTCAGAAGGTTCTAAACTCTTCCATTCCAATATTAAATCCTCCCATCTGCGTCTAGGTCTTCCCAATGGTATCTTCCAGTCAGTTTGCCAGTCAGTGCTCTGAACAAGGTTCTAAACTCTTCCATTCCAATATTAAATCTTCCCATCTGCGTCTAGGTCTTCCCAATGGTATCTTCCAGTCAGATTGCCAGTTAGTGCTCTGAACAAGGTTCTAAACTCTTCCATTCCAATATTAAGTCCTCCCATCTGCGTCTAGGTCTTCCCAATGGTATCTTCCAGTCAGTTTGCCAGTTAGTGCTCTGAACAAGGTTCTAAACTCTTCCATTCCAATATTAAATCTTCCCATCTGCGTCTAGGTCTTCCCAATGGTATCTTTCAGTCAGTTCGCCAGTTAGTGCTCTGAACAAGGTTTTAACTCTTCCATTCACAATGTTCTGCCCACCGTAATATATGAGACTTGATTATGCTAACAATGTCTTGTGGTGAGTAAAGGGTATGTAGCTCTTCATTATGTAACTTCCGCCACTCGCCTTATTCCGTTTGGACCAAATACCTTGTAAAGCCCCTTCTTTTCGAACATTGTCATGTAAGGAAGGTGCCACGTTTCACAAACAGACAGAGCATCTGATAGAACTATTGTTTTATGTATTCTGAGTGTTACATTCCTTGACAGTAGGCGAGATGTCAATAACTTACTGACCGAGTAATAGCATGTATTTCCCAACAGAATTCTTTTGCTAATTTTCAATCCAATAACATTATTGCTAGTTATCTAAATTATTGTCCCCCAATAAGTGTTCTCTTCTCAGTTCACTTCTAAACCTATTATCTCACTAGCCTGTGAAATGTCTGCATTTCTCCCTGTTTACTACCAAACAAAGCTAAACCCTCTGTGTATCCTAATACATTGTTGTCAACCCTTCCATACTCCCTTGCATTACTCTAATTTAGCCAACTCTAAGGCTAGAGTTTTTTAAGTTGTTACAACTCATAACGGATCAGTAACAACCAACCCATACCAGAGTATATTAAAATACCTTTAACTTTGTTTGATGTGTTAGTACCATTCGTTTAAATATGTATGTTTACAATTTAAGTCAGTTTTGTTTTAATTTATTAACTAGGCCAACTTGCACATTAAAAACATTACAATATTAGTTTTGTTATTTTTCAAAACTTGCTATTGTTGTGTGGTTAGATGGTAAATAGTAAATATACAACAAAATCACATAGAAAAGGTGTAAAGAATTCCGCTCTTTGTGTAGGCCTACTGTTTCCAATTTTTTTTAAATAGTTTTTAACATTTATTAACTAGGCCTATAAGAAAATGTAAATGTATGGAAACTGCTATTTTATCCATTTAGACTCGCCTTCATCAAAGAATAACATTATACCATATTGTTTACCAAGGAAAAGATCTCGTTGACCACAGAAATCACACAAATTAAGCCAAGCTTTCATGTGTGAATAGATAAAAAATTTGATGAACAATTTTTTTATTTAAATATTTTATGAGAAAGAATTGAAGAATCGAGATATAGAATGAAATCAACCGAAATAGTGAGAATGTGATATGTGAGTGAGCATGTTCATGAATATTTTAAGTTAGTGCAACATATTTAAGAATCCCAGAATAGCAAGCCGAATGTTGTTGATGTTGGATAACTGGGTTCATCAGAACTCTCGCAGCAACCAGTGAGTGTCGGTGTTTCGACCAACATCAAGGGATGTTACGAGGCTCGGATCAAAACTGACTGGACTGTGCTGCGAGCCAAACCACTTGCAACTTTAAATTACTTTTTATTTTTATAAACTCCTTGTCACACACGCTTGACATATTTGATGAACAGTTTCGTATTGTAAATTTTACTACACCTTGAAATTTTGTTTGGTTTGGTTTTTTAATTCACATAATAAATATTAACTGCAAATTTGTTTTATAATAGGCCGAGGGAAATGAATGAAAATGTGTTTAATCTTTAGACTTAAAGAGTATATTAAAAACAACATTCACAGTTTCATGATTACTTGAGTGTTGTAAATTGTACGACGATGGTAATATTTTATCTTAGAAAGTTTGAAACTGCCTCTAGGAAGAGACGGTGAACAAAGAATAGACGGTCACCCTAGGTAGATTGCCTCTAGGAAGAGACTGTGAACAAAGGATAGACTATCACTCTAGGTAGATTTTGTGGGTAAATGACGAGTCCCAGGCCACTTCAGTGGCATAGTGGTCTAACATGTCAATCTCGTGTTTGACTGGAGTGCTCAAGGAGGGGTGGTAGGGGTTCGAGGGTGGTTTTTCCTTCGTGTTTTCTTATATCATTCCATATGGTTTTTATTAAACGTTAACTTGTTTTATTTTTTTGCACCTTGCCCAATCAAAATAATTAATCCCTTGGTAACATTCGAGTTAAGTTCTTGTATTGACCACTAGTTTCTTGAAATTTAAATTAGTGGAGCAAACTATTTCCACTATGTTCTGCGCACCTTAGGTACATTTGAGTTTGCCCCCATCGCCAGTCCTGTATTTTTACTACAAAATAAATAGTTTTTTTTCTTAAAGATAATAAAATAAGATATGTGCTGGAAAAGGTTAAAAACTGGGTTCATTAATAAAACCATTATAATTAACAAATATTATCTAATAGGCATACGTCATCCACTATTAAAAATTATGCACCTTTAATGTTAAAGTGAAATTATATACTAGGCTACCTACAGTTTATTATCTATTAGTTTTGCTGCGGGTGTCAACCCAGCCCCATCCCTAAAATATTCCCCAAGTGTATACCCAAACCTTGGATTTATCAATTTAGGTTTCGATCAAATCTACCAGTTAATTTAAAACATAGTTTAGTAACGTGAATGTAGCCTAGCCATAAGGATCAACCTTACCTGGGATATGAACAAAGGTCTTCAAGTCGTGAGCTTTTGGAATCCAGTCTCCTATACTGCTGCATCGACGACGACGACCCAAAATGTCGACTGTTTTTTTAGAAGCATTCATATTCCTTGCGTAAAACAACTTTATGATAATCTATCACAAACACGCGTCAGTTTTAATGTCACAGAATTTTACTTTAAACCACGAGTTACTTAGAATTATTGACTAGATATGTTATAGAGGGCTACACATAAATAACGCGTTTATTACTAAATTAATAATGATAATAACAATAATAATGAATATGCAATTTAAAAACACAATAGAACTTTAATGGGGGAAAATATTGATCATAGTTGATTCAAAGTTAAAATTGTTTTTGCCTTTACTGGCATAAACAGAATTAGAACACACTTTTTACTCTTCGAACTGGAAAACGTTTGAGAAGCCTTTTTCATTGGCTCCTCTGTATGAAACACTTATTGTTGAGCGAGCCTTCTCTTGCAAACTGGCTGCCACGAAGCTTGGTTGTTGGTATATAGCACAATGTCCTAGTGCGCAATAGCCAGCGTGTGATACAGGTTGAGCTCTACCTTGCCTTCCCCTCTTCTCCTGGTTTCCCTTGAGGGATGTCCAAACACTTGCCGAGAAATAAGTATGTTCAACGAGACATCAGCTAAACATTACAGAAGCTTCGATGATATCCATATTCAACATTGGTTTTCACGATTCCATTAAAATATGTGTATTTAGGGGCGCCCACAGAGGGTTCAAGGGGGGAGGGGGGGGGGCAACTGCCCATACTAAGGTTGTATAGATATCAACAGTGTTGCTAACCCTCAAACAGTGCCGCCAGCCAACAAACAGAGAGGTATAGAACTAATAAACTGATTACTAGCGCCCGCCACCCGGCGACAGTTTGGCGCGTGCACGAGTCAAATTGTTAGGATTGAGTGTCCACCCACGAATTTGGATAAAATTGAAACATTTTTCTTATGCTGTATCTTATTTTCAGGAGAGAGGAATACCTTAAAAATCATATTTCGAGGCTTCACTTTAATACAGTTCCTCGGATACCCCGCCGTGCTGGGTGGTATGGAATACCCCCCTCCCCCCCTTTGAAGAATGTGTTTGTTAGGTTGCGTGGATCCAGGAGAGTTTTATTTATTTTCATAGAAGCTCACACTACAAGTTGTATTTTCTTGTTCCTTTCAGCACCGTGTCTTACAACCCGCTCGGCTTGTACACCTATGTACTAATCAGGCACACTAGTGTTCTAGGATTAGGGAGGTTTCATTTAGAGGAAGTGTGCTGGCATTCGCGTGGAGGGAGAGTGAAAAGAATCCTTATCTCCCCATCTTCTACAGTTCAGTCTATTGCGAGAGTAGCGCCTTAGACTATGCGGCCACCGAAGTGAACGAAAAGTATTTTGTGTTGCTACGCAACAATACAACTTTTAAAACCATTTGTTCCAACGTTTTGGTTTGGAGGGTAAAACATCAATATACTGATCTGAAGGTCCCGTGTTTAGTTCCCAGCTAGAGAGTATATTAGTTACTATTTCTCACTAAATTTACCTAAGTCTGAAAAACGAAGTTGTCAAACGCCCCTTCCAGTAGCCACTACACGCATTAAGTTCGTTGCCAACTTGACAGTTAAATAACCTGCACTTGTATACTTTAGCGATTTATTTAAAAATTAAAACAAAATTGTACACACAGCTTGACTAAAAATATCGAATATATTTTTGTTTATTCACTTTGATAGTAAGTTTAGAAATTTGAACGTCCCTGAAAAGTTAACATTATCATTTTCATTTGGTGGGCGTGATTCATATTTCCAGATAAGAATCTCCGGTTCCAAATTGCGAGGTGGCCAACTCTGTGCTTCGACACGTCAACTAATACCCTGGCCACCCCTGTTCTTCGATCTCCCCCCCTCCTCTTTCCAATCACCTTCTCAAACATCAGTACTTTTCCATCATACGTTTTCAGGATGAAAAGTATTTGCTTAAACGTTCAATTGTTTGATATGATTTTCTCTTATCACCATTTGTAAAGCAAATTGCAACGCTTTCAGCTCATTAAGTGTTAAACTTAGGTAATGTTTAATACTCTCATTGGTACAACACTAATTGATGTTTGCTGTCAATATTATGAAAGCTAGTTTGACTTGTTTCTTGTATCATATCTTGACTCGATCAGATAACAACCTTCTCAAACACTTGTATTTATATTTGTACTTGTCACGGGACCCATGTTGTTCACGTATAAAGTCTTATAATACCGTTTTTAGCCTTTTACAGTCAATAGTCATGCAATGTACGCCTATTATGGTCCCTGTAAGAGTGTTTAGACCAATTTAAACTTCGGAACAATCTACATTTCTAGTATAGAACGTTTATGGTTCTTTTTTGTGAACATATATCTTTAAAAAAATCTTCTCTTACAGTGTTATTTATAATATGACACAAACAAAAAAATTGTCCCTCACTAAAAGTTTTGAGTGGTTGGTTAAATAATTAATTAAAATGCCTCTATCAGAATACACACATGCCAACTTTGCATGAAAATAACTATTATTAATTTTGTTTTAATTATAAACACATAAAATAATATCTTTTATATTATATTATATATATGATTAAATTGGCAGGGGCTCCGGAAGCTCTTTGAAAAGTGGAAAAGTCCGGAGGTTCTGACCGGTTAGAATTTTAGAGCCTGGATGACTTTTGAATATGTTTGAAGGATGTTTATTTTTCACGGATAGTACATTTTTGTATGTATTTCCTTGTCATATATAGTAACAACAGTAGAAACTTGTGTGGGGAAGAACGTGGTAGCTGTTTTTCTGTTGACAATTAGAAATGATGGATAGGCCCCGTCTATGTTTTTATTTTATAAGTAATGATACCATCCAGTAGTATTTGTGTAGTAATAGTATTTAACAACAACAAAAATAGGTGTTTTTAACGTCCTGGCTTCAAGGCCAAAAGGGGAATCAGTAGCCCTCCTCCAAAAATTTCCGGAAATTTGATGCCTTCAGAAGCTATTTAGAGTGGTCCACACTTGGAAAAATTTACGTAAACTATACTTTTCTAGAAGTTATTTGGAGTGGTTGGTTCTCGACCAGAAGATTTTTTTTATTTGGAATTTTCTAAACGCTTCTTTAAGTGTTCCTCACCTGGAAATCTTTTGAAATTTTATTGCTTGTAGATGCTATTTAAAGTGATTTTCCTTTGGCAAATTTTTGAAAATATGATGCTTCTATACACTTTTTATAGTGGTTATATAGTGGCAATTTTTTAAAATGTGATGCCTCTAAAAGTAATTCGAGTTTGTTTTAAAATTGCATTTAGAGTTTATTGCACTCAACAAAATATGTATTACAGCTATGTGCTACGGGTCTTACAGAATGGCAGGGTTATCCACAACTTACAAACAGGATACTCTAGTGGAGGACAAAACATTTGAGAGGAAAACCTTTCAGTGGCGGCTCGTAGCTAAAATTAGTGGGGGTGCTTCAACCACGGGAAGCAAAACGGTGAATTTTTTACTTCAAAGCCGCAAAGCCAACTTTTCCGTTGGTACCATTCAGATTTAAAGCTACGAATATATTTTTTGTTGTTGCTTTTGCCTGGCTGAGATATTAGAATATCAGGTGTTGAACTACCTCATTTCTTAACTGTAACTTTCTCATGGAGAGATAGCTGTTGAAGTTCATTTACAGTCACATAACTTATTTCTTGGGGATGCAAGGCTATGGTTAAAGTTTTTTGTTAAATAAAATAACAAAAAAATGAATCAAATAGAATAGCTGGAAGCAGAATAATAATCTAATTCTACACTCTTCTACACTTTATCACATTCAAGAATATG
>CABEEJ010009473.1:0-13240 GCA_901482245.1 Timema douglasi
GGGCCTTTATAAGAAGAATGTATCTTATCAGCATGGTTTGCTCCTAAAGCAATGTTCGATGGGGTAGCAATGCGAGCTAAAAGCGTTTCAAACATATAAATTCACAAAGTGATTATAAAGCCAATGTCACTCTTAATAGAAAAACGTTGAGCTAGAATACCGATTCGTTTTGGTGTTTATAAAAACAGAGAACAAAAACAAATAAGGTTAATTTTAGAGAACAGAGGGTGTTTGTTATCAATTAGAGACCAGGAGCGTTTGTAAAAAAAAACTTGATATTGCAAATATATGGGAGAGTTTCATTACTAGAACCGTAACTTAAAGCATACATTGACACATTTTGGCAACAGAAGCACCGGTAAATATAATATGCGCCGCTATTATGTATAAACAACTATTAGTACAATTGATTTAGCAATAGTTTGGCCCATTTATAATAGATGTAATTGTTACTATATCCTCTTTTATGTGTTCAAGAGCGAGCCATCAATTTTGGCAATTGGTATATTTTTGGCAGCTGTAATGTACAGTACATCATCTGCATTAGGATGAAACTATAGCTGATCTAATACATTATTATATATTTGCTATAATATATTAAATAAATATTGGCAGATCATTCGGATGCATATATATTTATCTACATAATAATATGCAATATGTCATATATATATATATATATATATATATATATGTGTAGTGTGTGTGTGTGTGTGTAAGACGTTTTACTACTCGACGTCTTGCAAGTTGTCATATGTGTATATACATGTGTGTAGGAGGTTTTAGTAGCCATCATATTGCATACATAATTATGTATATTGTACATATATCCATATATACAACATGTCGTATATACCAAATTTACTATAGGATTATAGTTCACTGACAGCGAACATCAGGGTTTTATTGCAAACGTTGGCTGAAAGTGATTAATTAACTATTCGGAAATAATTATTACGGACGTAGTTAAACAGTGTGAGGCGTAAACAATTATACAATCTATGCTGAGTAAAAAGGTGGACAACGTGTGAGGTTTGTCTGAAGTCCGATGGAGCTCACCTGAGAGACATTATCTTCAAAAAGTGTAGTATGTAGTTTGATTTTATTTAGATAGTGGATATTTACTACTCAATTCAATTGTTTTTCAAGTTAATAACCATTTAATTGTTTCGACTATATTGTCAATAAAAAATGTTATCAAACGATTCTAAAACTATTTCTCTAAGAATTAATGCATAATTGTCTCTTTAATAACTAATTATTGAAATAACAATAAATATAAATAAAACTATTATATATTGGTTTCACGGCTGTAGCTATAAGAAATAATATGGTGCATGATATAATAAGTTAAAGCCTCTAATATTAATATATGTATAGACTTATAACTCACCATTATAAATAAATGTATTTTTAATAATTTAGATAAAAGGCCATGTACATTATTGATTTTTTCAAAATCAAAGGTGTTAATTTTGCAAACAGAAGTGCATTAATACTTAGTGTATCAGCTTCGTCAACTGCCTTTTCCGATCGTCCGGTTCGCCATTTTATTTGTAAATAAAAGGCAACGTTTTAGAATCAATCGTTTGAAAAACAATTTTTAATTGAATAACTGAAGGGGTTAGAGCCAAAAAATAAACATTCAAACCGTTGTTTTGATAGAAAAAATGTATTAATTTCAAATAAACGTGCGTATGGTTAGTTAAATAACTATATACATAGATAATTCCACGTGAGTGTGGTTTCAGTTAGAGCAACTTTTTTATTGTTTGTATGTTTATTTAATTTTAAATAAGTGGTATTAATTGGATTATTAATATATTAAATTGGTTGTAAGAGTTTTGACCGCCAAAATTTACAGGTGCTAATTGAATTGTCATTCGTTTGGACCAGGGCCTGGATTCCCTAACGAGTGCAGTTCTTCTCAGGTGCAAGTCTAGAAATGGCGCAATTTTCCACCCAAGATACTCCCAAAGATGTGCCTTATTATTTGCTCCATTTCCGTATTCACTAAACAAGGCACAAACTAGTGGCAATATTATGGTGACGTCACCATAAACGTTATCAATTGCTCTCTTTTCGACCAATCCTTGTTAAAAATTTACTTTCAAAGTCAAGGCTATTTTATTTTAAATCTCTAATGTAAACGACAGCAAATACAAAGATTTCTAAACATTTTGCTCATAAACTAGCAATTAAATTAGAAGCGGCCTCTTTCTGGATGTTTTACAAAAACAATATTAGAACATTATTTAGTATTTATTTATATTATTAGTTTAAAGCTTAAGTTCCATTAATAAAATGTTTATAGAGACTTTAAAACTTATTTTAAAGTTATACTAACTGCCATATTTAGGGACCAGAGTCTTTGAACTTGGAGGAATACAAACCTCTTTGGATCTAGACGAAGATTACACAGTTCGTAGTTTTGTTTTATAATAATGCAAGAAATGCCATTGCGTTGTTTTAATGTAATAATTCAACAATAAAAGTTACGTAGGTAATTGTTTTGTTACCACTGTCTAAATTGAAACAAATTTTGTGCTCGAAAGACGTTATGTTATTTTAATTTCTTTATTATTAATTGAAGTACAGTTAGGTAACTAACTGTATTTTAAGCCAATACGATAATATGCCACCATTTAAATTTATTTAAGTGACAATCATGATTTAATAGTTGCGCCTACTCTTGAGTGGTGGCAAATAAAATGCGCAACTTTGCTCTCAAATGGCGCCTGCTTCTTTTAGGGCAAGTATTTGCTCCCCTTAGTGAATCCAGGCCCAGGTGTGTCAAACTCATTTGATCAAAAGGGGCCACATTGAGCATTAAACATACTAAGGGGTCGCGTTTCAGAAAATTCTATATTATCACCATCTTTAGTCAAAACACTTAATTTTAAAATCAATATTATTTAAAAAAATGTATGTAAAATGTTAATGTCTAATCTATTTATTCTTAAAAATATGAAAACTTTATTTTTCAGCAAGGATGTGAATGCTACACTTAAATCTTGTGCTGAATTCATTTTCATAATTCATAACAAATGTGAGTCATAAGCCGTGATCTTTCGGGTGTTTGCCAAATTTCATTCTTATTATTATTAGGTGTTCTGTCTTAGAAAAGGTCCATTCCTTTTGTCAGTGAACTTAGAGCACCAATGCGTCCCCTTCTACCTAAGCTCCTCTTTCCCTCAACGTTTCCCTCTATGAAGTCATGCAGAAGACAGTTCCTCCTAAGGATGTGTTCGATCCAGTTTAGAAAATAAACGTTCACGAACTCGTGTGCTGCCAAACGTTGCACACATTTGGTTAACAAATTTAACAATTTTTTTGAAACAATCTCGGGTGAGTAAGGAGTATAAATTTAGTACACCAACCCCGCTTCCTATAAATCCTCAAATATTGATCAATTTCCCGATGTACTCATCTTAAATGGGGAACTTCCAAAAATTTATAGTAAAATGAATCGGACTGCATTTTATGTTGGTTCATCCAAAGGTCTGTGGGATGCACACAATCATGTTTGACATGCCTGGTTTAGACGTATGGATACATAAAAATATAGCTGGTAACGTTTGCTAGCTAGCTGTCATTTACCTTCACTCTCATACTGGATAAATTTTATTTACGTGTTTGTGAGAGAGAGATTGTGTGTTTGTGTATAT
This sequence comes from Timema douglasi, assembly GCA_901482245.1. NCBI lineage: Eukaryota > Metazoa > Arthropoda > Insecta > Phasmatodea > Timematidae > Timema > Timema douglasi. The sequence continues at coordinate 3,669 of CABEEJ010009473.1, forward strand.
GTGTATGTGTGTGTGTGTGTGTGTGTGTGTATGTGTGAAAGGGAGAGATAGATAGAGAGAAAAGTTTTACTAACGGTCATCTTGAAAACATGTAAGGAGAAGAAAGGTTGAATTTAGAGGAAGTTAACCAACATTTTCATCAAGAGAAAGTGTGAACAGATTAGGAGACCCCCCTCCTCCCTCACCCTGATAAACCCGACTATGACCGTAATCCCAACATCCCTGTAATCGACCAATCAGATTACACGAGTTGGGCTCTTTCACCTACGGGGATCTCACAACAGTCGCGCTAATAATATGTCAAATAAATCTCCAAAATAAAAGCTGTGTATGAAATGAAGGGGTGGGGGTTGTATCATTTACTCTCAAAAAATGAAGGACATGGCGGTGAGACCCGAGCTTACTTGAAACCTTTTCTTCTCTCAATACATTCACCTCATTCCTCTACGTTCCTATTCAGCTTGAGAACCTCAACTCCCCCTGCCCTCTCCACCAACCCCTCAATAAAACTCTATTTCTGCCCTGCGTCCTAATGGAATATTTATTATCTCATGTAGGTCTTCTTTCTGCTCATATTGAGACGTTCTTCCAGATATAGGAGAAGAGGGAGACGGGAATCTAAGGAGACATATAGAGACAAGATGCCTCCCACTTACCGACCATCCTCCCCTCCTCCCCTGTGGGGCAATCTTCCTTCTAAAGGAGGGTGTGATGTAAGATTGAAAACACTCATCGTATTGCGATTCGCTTCAAAGACGAGACTGCTTACGTCACTTTAAAAATACAATAGAGGGCTTCTTTGAAAAGCTACGAACAATTTTAACATTTTAGGTGTTTTTTAAACTAATGTTTATATAGATGTGTGTGTGTGTGTTTTTAGAGGTATGCGACCATTTGAAACTTCAGCTTCACCTCGAAAAAAATTCCGGCTTTGACAATTCCAAGCTTCGCTAATAAAAAGTATTGACAGCTAAGATACACAATTTAGGTTCAGTTACTGCCATTATGAGTTGATGTGTACTTTTCTATGGCATTATGAACTCGAAAGCTAATTGCCACATTTATAAAAGTACTCCACCTATACCTATCTTAAGCTAGTTCTATCCCAGGCCTGCCCAACCCGTAGCTCGTGGGCAACATGTTGCCCGAAAGCTCATTTAAAATTCCCATCAGGTCATCTCTAATTGAAAACTAGAGTGAGTGATACCATCTTCTGGAATTTAGTCTTACCTGACAATTACCCTATTAAAGGTGAGTGTTAGTTTTGGTTCTAATTACTTAAGCAAATTAGGGTTTTCAACCATGAAAATACTGAAATCAAAGTAAAGGTACTGGTAAACATTTAAATGACTGCATAAGAGTGGATCTCACCAAATACACTCCAAACTACAATATGCTGTGCCAAGTTTTGCAATGAACTCTGAGTGAAATATTTTCAAATATGAAAAATAAACACTATGCGAATTTTTTTTGGGACCGAATTGAAGTTTTAATGTTTTGCCATTTTTGTATTGTTGTTTTGTACACTTTAATAACTCATTAACACTTAAATGGTAGCCTGCGTAATTTTCTTTAGTACAGTAAAAAGTTTTTCTCACACTGGCATATATAATTATGTAGTTTAGTAGTAGTTTTTTAGGGTTTACTAAACTTTATTTTTAAACATTCACCTTACAATATTTTATATTTTATGTTGCCTTTGGACACACAAAATTTTGGGGCAGGCCTTTTCTACCCGATTCCCCTCATTACACCCTATTTCTATCTTTAGCTAGTTATATCCAGTCCACCTCATTACAACCTATCCATATCTTGAGCTAGTTCATTCCAGACCACCTCATTACACCTTATCCCTATCTTGAGCTAGTTCAATCCAGTCCACCTCATTACAACCTATCCATATCGTGAGCTAGTTCTATCCAGTCCACCTCATTACACCTCATCCCTATCTTGAGCTAGTTCAATCCAGTCCACCTCATTACACCTCATCCCTATCCGTATAATGTTTGGGATGTTTGGGCCGTTTCTTCATCTTGCTGGAACCCCATGTTGTTGATATCCATGCACTTATGTTCCATTTCAGGGCTGAGACAGGTCGAACATCAATGGAGGTGCCTCGCAAAATGTTTTATGGGCACCTCGTTTCATGATTTGGGTACATCAGCTGATCATCCTACTCACCAGACTTTTTCTTGTGGGGCATGTTAAAAAGTCATGTTTGTGTGACTCACCCAAAAACAATTCGGGAACTAATAGAAACAATTGTGGTGGAAGTAGAAGCAATCCAACAAAACACATTGCGTAAAGTCATGTCAAGATTCGAGAAGCGCATACAACAAGGTTGCATATAGTGGTGACCATCTTGAGGACATAGATTTTCTAAATTAATATTTCAAGGGTATGTATAAAATTGTCAATATTTTGCTGTTGTTTGCATCTAGTTTTGTACGCGCATGCGCACGGATTAGGTGGTCGGTTTAGGTGCATGCCCACCGATTTAGTCGGTTATCTTAGGTTGTAACACTATGGAATCAATCGCCCCGCTTTGGGCGTCGATTGAAACACTACGGATTAATTCCCTGATAAAATAATGCTGTGTTGATGTTTAGGTTGTCTATAGCTCCGTGGTCGAGCGCCTATCATCATTGTACGGATAATATACCGTTTAATCAGCTGTCTATAGCTCTGTGGTCGAGCACTAATTAGAACGGTATAATTAATAAATGTAAGAAAGAGAACTGTTGATGGCTGTTTATTCTCACATGGTTTAATTATTTAAATGACACCGGTTAATTACTTTATTCCAATTAATTGTTTTATATTACTGCACACTTGTGATATTAATGTAAGTTATTTTATACTGTGTTAGACTGTGAATGCCAGTGTGTGGCTCTTAACTTGTGCGTGGGCGTTTGAATCCCCGATGCCGATGTTTGGATCCTGGATTCCTGGCTGATACGCACAAACCATTTATATATGACATACCACTTGCATATTTCTCCCCCCGCCAACAGTGTTAAATCTAACTAATAGAAAGAGTCCTGGCGACAGGTGTTGTGAAGGCTAGCTTTTTATTAGTATAGGAAATTGGCGTCTTTACCAAATACTGCGGAGTTGTTCCTTTTAACAGGTAATAGCGCAGTTGTTCTTTTAACAGGAAATATGGTATAAAAAATATATTTTAAAGGTGTAATCCTTTTGACATTATTTCTTAGAAGCACGTGTTTCTTCATGGATGAATCTTAAAAGGATACTCTACATATATTACTTTAAAGAAAAATTACATTCATCCATGAATTTTTTAAATATAATTTTGAGTAATTCAAACCAATATAATTACAAGGTGCATGCGCAATGATTGAGTTGGTTAGTTTATGGGCATGAGCACTGATTGTACGGTCGATTTAGTCACATGCGGATTGATTAAACGGTTGGTTTAGGCACATGCTCCCTTATGGAATCAGTTGGTTTTGAAATTTGATTGGGCGTCCCAAGCTGATGTCACGCATAAAAAGGAACGCTGAGGTTACTTCAAATTACGCAGAGAGGACAACGCCGATTAGGCCTAAATCTTGTTATTGGTTTAGAGCTCATCACGTGGTTAAGTTTCTGTTATTGTTTCTCTGATAACACGTGAATCCACATTAACAACTTAAATGGCCACCGTGTGTGTCATTCTCTCTATTTTATGTATATTTGTTTCACAACAAAACACAACAATTTTAAAAAAAAACCATCTCGACTTTAATCTAAAAGATCTGTTTTTCCACTCGAGAGTAATATATAAATTGACAGCCAGCTGTTCATGGTTTTGTGTTTCAAAGTATCATGGATCAACACAAATCTATTTGATTTCCGCGTCGCTCTCTATTTTCAGCGGAAGTGTGAGACGGGCTTTTAATTTATTGTCTGCATATTGTGACGCTTGCGGGGTAAAAGCGTGTCAGTTAGTCGTTTATTTATGTACCAAAGAGGAAGATAGTTCACAGTAGTATCCTCTCTCTCTTTCACACAGCCACAGGGCATCTAAATTTAAGCTCCTTCCTCAGTCCCGATTAAACGGGGTAATATTTACAAGACTACGCTTGAAAATTAAAACTTATAAAATTTATAAGAGATACTGGGATCAGATTACTGTGTTTTTATGTTTTTAAAAAATGTTTTAAAAAATGTTTTTGAAAAAAATTATACTAATTAAAAAAAAAATTGTTTCACTGATTTCATATCCAGTGTTTTCTAAGTACAGTAGCCCCGTGGCTTCTTTGGTTCTGACTGACAGCTCACAGCTGACTTCTGACTGTCAACATTTAGGTATATACCTAGATTTTGACTCTGTCAGAAGTGACAGCTGCTAAACACATGTTTTTGCAGACCATGTGATTAGGCATAGGGATACATAATTTGGCCTGGTAACTTTTCAAATCCATCATCTGTCAGCTGTGAGCTGTCAGTCAGCACCAAAGAAGCCATGGGGCTACTGTATATAGAACACAGAAAACCCTACCATGATGCAAAGCCTTCTACCAGTTGCATTACCTACCTAAGTTAGGTGTTATCCATGGAGTGAGACGGGATTTTTAGACTTCTGGTTCAAATTGTATTAGCTACCTAAGCTAGGTGTAATCCGTAGATTGAGACGGGCTCTTAAGATGTCTGGTTCGAGCTTAACCCTAATTTACCTTCTCCTTTCAACGGTGTCAAATCAAAACCATACTTTGAAATCCTGGGATCCTGAAAATCTTAAACTAGTGCTATATTATTCATCTCACCTGACTGTCATACATCAGAATGTGTACGTATAGGGGAAGGGGGTGGTATAACGTCCTTTTCGCTTTACGCCCTCTATATTAAGGTCATCGTAGCGTAACACAGTAAGAGACGGATAAGGCGGTGGGATGGTTTTAGTTTTCATCAAATATGAAGCGGGTTAACCCCCTCCCCCCTTCTTTACCGTCGTAACACCCCCACATTCACCCCCGTCAAGAAGACATAGAAAGTCCAAATTAATTTCCTCTTCTGCAGCTCATGCGCCGTTCCTTCCCCTACAGATGCAAACTCTGCAGGCAGATAGGGGAGGCTTAACCTACGGTATTAAAGTCCTCCCCCCTCTTCTATCTTCTGAGTCTTGAAGTGCATCCGAAATTACTTGCCACTGTATGGAAGACTCGCTCCAAGTCCTGAAAGTTTCTCGATGTTCGCTGGATGCCACGTTCCGTGGGCTCCACTTACGTTGAGAAGATTTGCATATTTAATGGGGAAACAATTTAGAAAGTGTTATGAGACTAAAGGGCACTTACTTTTGGTGATTTTAGGGGACGGCTTTCAACGTTGATAATCGGGTTTTAGGATCGAGCGTAAATATAAACTGAGGTAATTTAATCACCCGCTGAGCTCATTAAGTAACATCAATAGCGCGCTTCGTTCAGTAATGATCTGCATATGTGGGCTCACAGAATAAGATGTCAGGCTCATATAGACTGTTTCATTGGTGACGGGACTGGGGTGTACATCTCTTCCATATACCACCTTCAAAGTATCTACCCTATTATCCAAATTAAAATCTGCATAGTTCGGACGAGTATCAAGACGTTGTGGAAGAAAACAAACTCTGTGACGTCAGCCAGCAAGCGAGCTAAACTGACCGAGCGGCCGCCGCCACCGCAAGTTGGTGAAAGTAGTTCCAACGCTTACTGATAGAGAATATCATGTGGCCAGAACTACAAATCCTCCGGCCGTTGATCTCAGTTTTCTAGTCTGCAGCTGCTATATAATTATTCAAGTAGTTCCTCATTTGTCCTCACGAAGTTGAGTTGACCCCGTTCAAGAACCACTGCTTCACAGAAATCTGGAAGCACCGGTGATCGAACCCGGGACCTCTGTATCTGTAGATAGGATTGAGGTTACAACTGCAATTTTATTTAAAAAAAATTGTATTAATAAAATAAAACAACTTACAAACTAATTTAACTCAAGACAGCAACATAATTATAACAAGGAACATTCAGCCCTAAGAACATACATGTTTGTATATTTCCTACGTATGTAAGAGGGGAGGGTGAGGGGGGTGTTGATGGCTCTGTCGTATTAACTCATAGTTGGGGGTCATAAAAATAAATGGCACGGTGCACCACACAAACTTTACAGCTCCTTAATATTAAAAGAGATACATTTGATAAAAACTCATAAGATTTGTGAAATGAAATAATGTACACTGTCGCAGAAACACTCCACCAAACAGCAAAATGTAATAATACAAACTGTTATAGAAACATTGCGGAAAGAGGAGCATCTATTTACCAAATAGCATAACAATCAATTTCATATTTCTAAATACTCCTTAAAAATAATATATGGTGGCTTGTAGCTCAGAAAATATTAGTTTTATAAAAATAAATTCCATATTAAAATATTTGTATTTTAAATAGTACGACAACTTTACAGTAATAAGTTATTTTGTATCTGAAATAGTTGCGTATATGTGATCAAAATTGTAAATTTCTGCTTTTGTATAGTACCCATATGTCTTTCTTTTTTTATATAGGAAAATGAGAAACGCCATTTTATTTGTCTCGTCAAACAGTGCCTAAATACAACATTTAATAAAAATCGTTAGAACAGATTAAAATTAGAAAAACTCGATTTCGTTCTTTTCACCCTTCAGTAAACTACCCTTCATTTTAGGGTTGAATACCTAATTCCAAAAACTCCCACGGGTAACCTAATGAAAACTCTATATACCAAGTTATAGCTCGATTGGTAAAATGATTTGGGCTGTAGCCCAAGGCAAAGAAAATAAAAAGGCCCACTTTTAAATTTTAAACTATTTTCATCTTTAACTCCGATACCCCTTCTTTTTTCCTCAACAGAATTAAAATTATCTATTTACATTAAGTAAACATTTATAAAAGTTTAAAACATAGCCACGGCCTCTTTGTGTAGTCTTACCTCAAGAAGACAATAGGACAGAAAACTTTGTACGACCTTCACAATTCTCTTTTGTAATGGAGAAACTTGAGAGATTGTTAAAAAAATTAAAAAGACTGTCTATTAAATATTATTTTACTCTTGGAACCTTCTTATCAGGCTCACAGGAACTTTTCCACTTTACCTCCACCCTCTCTATCTCCTGGCCACCACTACCTTCAAACTCCCCCTCCCCTCCCCCCAACCCCGTGTTCAAGAAACCAACGGCAGAGAAGAACTGGTTGTGTGGTCGCTTGTAATATGTCATCTTCACACCTCCAATTTTATCCTCTTTACGTTTTTTATCTTTCCGTAACTGTACACTTTGCTGATCNCGTTCCAAGTCTTTTTTTTTCTTCCCACGCGGTTTTATACGAGTCTCTTGTTATCAATTCTAAGCACTTGGAAGTACAAATTCACTACGACATTTCGGTATTCTTTATTTGGAAGAAAAGATACCCCAGAGAACACCACTTTAATTCTAAAAAATAAAAAGAGCGCTATTTTATTACTCTCTTTTAAATTAATTCACTCGTATATTTTTTTTAATGGCTAGTGACTCTCAAAAATACTTTGTTTGGGGTTGATAAGATCCTGCAGTCTGCTTACCACCCTTCTTGGTTAGACTCTTTTAATTTCACTAATGTATTAGGGTGAGTGAAGGATGAATTTGAATTAAATGTACCAGCATTTGCATGAATAAAGAATGAGACAACCAGTCGGTGCAAAATGTTTACCATAGTATAACTAGCCGGGATTCGAACCCTGGAACCACTGGAAAAGCAAACTATCTGTGCCTGATAGTCCATGTGTCCACCGGCGTGGAGTGCCTTTTTGAAATCAAACGCCAACTGGATTTTGCATAGTCTACCCAGTAATAATAATAAATACTTCTCTAAAGACTACTGTATTGTTGGCTTTTTTGTTGGTTGTTAAAAGAAAAATTAAATGGTACGAAACTCCGCACAGACTTTCTCACTCAATTTTTAAAAATGGAGATATTTACTCAAAACTCGTAATATATGTGAAACGAAATAATACATACTAGCGAACCCGAGAAAAAATTGCGTTATACTTACGTTAAACATTTTTTTACTCCCGGATTTAAATTTTATGAGTTTATTTAAAAAAAATTAAAGTCCTCACTAATATCATAGAGAAAGGAATAGTATACATTTCTCTATGCTAATATATTTGGACAAAAAAAAAAGATCTATATTGATTCGACAAGGGTCAATACTTCTTATTCAAATTTCGACTTACAGTTAAAATTTTCGACACTTTATTAAAGGTTACACATCTTATGGTTATCACATTTTTTATTAAATTCTTCGTTTATAAATTTAGACCAATAAAAAAGGTAAATATTGACTAATGAGTCTAAAATGATAGCGATAGATCATTTCTATACAGACAATTCCCCTAAGAGGTTACATACATAAATTGTACGGAACTCCGCACTCGCTCTATTGTTTAAACATTAAGATATTTACTCAAAATTTGTAATATAATATAGACTAGCAAACCCAAGAACAAATTTCGTTATACATACGTAAAACATTTTTCGACTCACGGTTTTAAATTTTATAATTTTATTTTTAAAGAATTAACGTCTTTATTTGTATATTTGGACTAATAAAAAATATCGATATTGGGTGTCCAAGGGTCAACACTTTGTATTAAAATGTTGACTTTAGGTTAAAATTTCCGGCATTTCATTGGGGGATCTTATGGTTATCGCATTTCTATTAAATTTCTCTTTTATAAATTTTGACCACTAAAATAGCTGATTATGGCATATTGAGTCTAAAATGAGAGAGATACATCATTGCTGTACCAGTGGCGGATCCAGGATGAGGGCGTAGGGGCGCGCGCCCCCTTCAAGAAATTACACCAATTAAATCAATTTTAAAGTCACTACTAGTTTTATTGTCACGTCTCACTAACCAGATTTAATTTTTCTAAATTGTTATTGGAAATATAATTAAATGATTAATATACAGTAATTATTATAAATACTTAAGACAATTACATAAGTCTTAAAATGTTGAAAATAGACATTAATGAACTTACCCAAATTTAAGTAGCACGCCTCTCACCTTGTTGCACAAACCTTGTTTTGGTTTAATATATTTTATTATTTTTATTATTACTATCTCGTTGATTAATAATAAATAAAGACATTTCAAAAATTTATTTTTAAATAACGTGTTTTTAACCAAATCTTTGAATAATACCACACACATAACGTGTTAGTATAGAATAGTGGTAAAATTACTAGTCAGAATGAGAAATAAATAGCTATACTATAGAGTGGCTTTAACGTTCGATTGTTCGAAATTTGAATTATGCCATATATTTTGTCTAATTGAATGAATAGCTAAAAAACTATTTACATAATAATTGTTATAGTGTTTAAACTTATTTCCCTCTTAATAATCACTATTTGTTGATGTTATTATTTGCTTATAATAAATTTCAGTATTAATCGCAAATTTAGAGCTATACCCTTCATTTGAGGATAATTATCAAGTTTAGCGTTACACTGAAAAATTACTTAAAGACTTACTCTCGAACTTTAACGTATTTTTATGTCCACATTTCTTGAC
>CABEEJ010009474.1:0-18363 GCA_901482245.1 Timema douglasi
TTCCCCTCCACATAGGGTCAAACACAGACACTAAATCAAATGTGCTGATTGGCCAGGAGTCCGCGCCAAAACCTACCCCTCCCCTGAAAGACCACACGTGCAAGCAACAGGTGCGTCTCTCAGCTTCCGGGTCAGCTATTAATACATTGTACAATGCTTAAAATGAAAAGTAAAAGTAATAAATTTGGATGAATCTAATATTCCAACAAAGACTTTAAATAATGAAAAACTATTATATTAAAAGTTTAAAGGCCCGAAAATGAAGTTAAAGAATTGAAATTTAAAACATATATTGCTTACAACTTTGGTTGTGATTTACCTAACTTATAATTACCATAAAACCCCACACTTTCTTATAATTAACCATTTGATAGTAATAAAGATAATTAAATTAGGCCTAGACGAATGGAAAATGAAAAATGTATATATCAGTTTAGTACTCTCAGTATCTTTAGTGTATTAGTATGTAAACAATGGCAAATTAATATAATTTTATAAATGAAATGGTTGAGAGCTAAGGACCTAAAACCATGACCACTTTACAAAGTGCTATCACTTTACCTTGGCTTGGCTCCTGTCATCTTGAGAAAGAGATCAAGAAAGTATGCCGGGATCATATGAACGATCCATGCTGACAATGAGAAATGTTGAAGAGTTGGGACTAACTTTAGGTAAGGATACCACACAGCTGATTTCAATGGCTCTTTGTGAAGGTATGTGTTAATCTTTTTCTCGACAGTGGTCCACCGAAATGGGTTGGATACACTTGATGTGCAGTGAAAAATAGGTACTTCATCTTCCTCAGTTGTACTGTGAGAAAAAAACACAACAAAAGTGGCATTTCTGGTATACACATTTATATTAAATATTAAATCTTTATTTACACAAGTTTACTGAATAAAATGTATAGTTTGTGTTTTAATATTTTATAAGTGGTAAAAAGATATTTGGTTAGTTGGTGGTTAGCTAAATTTAGAATCTTCTACATTATACAAATATTAACAGATATATCAATGTGTTAGAGGGCTTGAATTAGTAGACAATATTGGAAGCAAACCATCATACCTAAATAAGAGTGGTGCGATGTTATGAAAACATTGTTATAGTTGTCTTTCATCAAAATGTTTATGCTTAGTAGATATTCCACTTTATCGACAAACAAATTGATATAAACATATACAAAAGAAAAGGCCTAATCCCATAAGACACTTTTGGAATTATTTTATTTAGCATGTCTTGGTAACCATTTGGGTTGTACACCTAAGTACTAATTACATTAATGTGTTAAAGCTAATATGGTTAAATGTAGAGGAAGTATACCCGCATTTGCGTGCAAAACTGTAAAACTGTAAAACCATTTAGGGAAAAACAACCTCAGTACACCCGATTAGGATTCGAAACCCAACCTCCCTGTCATTGGCAGTCTAGTATTATTATAATTATTATTATTATTATTAGCACTGCGTCTTACTACCCATTCGGGTTATACGCACTTACGCTAATGTGCAATAGTAGGGTGTTTGTGAGATGAAATGGAGGACCTACAGTTTAACGTGGAATCCGAACCACGGTGGAGACCTGGCATTCCTCACATTCACAAGATAGGCAGTCTAGTATATTGTGAGAGTAATTCCTTAAACCATTGAGCCACCGAAGCAGATCCTTTCTTGGATAAATAACACAAAAAGCCTTACATCAAAAAGGTGGGACTATAAAGAAACATAGTTTGTGATTAACAATGCATGAACAAGTACTCTTCTCCCAGAGTGGTTGTATGCATTGTGTAGACAACTGATTTAAGTGATTTTCAAGTTTGAAACACAATTATTTTTTCAGGTGCATTGCATCTTAATACCCATTTGGGCTATTCACTTATTTACACTAATAGACAGTAAAATGTAGATGAAATTGACCCACATTTGCATGTATTGATATTAGGAAACAGTTTAAGAAAAAACACCTTCAGTACACAAACTCTAGCCCCAATTTCCCCATCTTTTGTGTCCAGTTTATTGCGAGTCTTGACACCTTAAATCATGTAACCACAAAAGCGGATTTTGACACCTAGTGACTCATCATTCACGAGGAAAAGCTTACGATATTTAAATCACATTTATTTGATCTCTTTTCAAGTTATGACCACACGATTATAAAATATGTAGAAAATAAAGTTACATCAAAACTTCTGTAATTTATCTTAAGAAGCAGAGAAAAAAACTATGTAAAATTTGAGTATGTTGGCATATCTGAACTAAGTATAAAACCATAAACCCTTATACTAATATAGAGATGTATATCATATGATACAGAAGCAAAAGACCTAATTATATGTTGACATGATAACTAGATGTCTACATACATTTTATTGGCACTAATCATAGCAGCCGATACAAGTATCATGTTAACCACAATGTCAATGGGGACATAATCATATATGAAGTTCTTGTTAACTGGTAAGCGGCGAACAACTCCTTTGCTTGCACCCATTAGGAAGCCTGATGGACCATTCTTTGAATTGGTCCAGCCAGGGATCGGTTCTTTCCAAGCGCATGTTACTGTAAAATAGAAAATGCAAAGGTATTTATGCAATTATTCCTTGTGCAGTGAAAAATGATCGTTAATTGGTATTTCAATTTCTTTTTATCTCTTCTAATGCTTAATGTATACCCAAGACAAAATAGTTTAAAAAGATAAAAAGGTTAACATTTTAATAATTATAATAATGTATATAATAATCTGTGGTAATATGGTATGATTCCTCAAATACAAAATGAGTTCTGGTAAGCAGCATTTACAATTTCTTTAGGTTTTTATCAACATAAATAGTTTATATTAATAATAACTTAAGGTCTAATAGCGACTTAAATCTAACAATAGAGGAAATGTATCTGCATGTGCATGGATTGGGATATTACAACACAAGTTTAAATGATTGTTTGACTCATAACTAAACAAATTCTGAGTATAATTGAATAAATAGAATAGTCAAGTTAATTTTAGATGAATGCAATAGGTACTTCCTTGATACCATATGTCTCTTAATATAGTGACCATAGGTTGCTGGTAGAAGACAAGAGTGGAATGGGAATTTAGGAGAAAAATAACTTAGCAAGAAAGATGAAAAAGTGATGTGGAGGCTTAAAAATAAAGTTAAAAGAGAATTGTATCTAAGAAAGGTAAGAAGCTTAATGCCCAAGAATGAGATGCAAGGTGCAGAGGCGGAATGGGGAAGGTTTATGAAAAGTTTGGTGGGATCTGCAGAGGAGATAATTATGTGGAAGAACAAGTGATAAAAAAAATTGAATAAGAGAATAGGGTGTAACGAAAGAGTGAAGGAAGCAGTGGAGAGTAAGAACAAAGTATTCAGAAGGAGTTTTTAGAATAGGAATGATGACACAGAGGAAGCCAGGAAGGATAGACAAATTTACAGAGATGCTGGAAAGGGATGTAGAAGGAAGTGAAAAGGTGTCCTAGACAAGTAATAAACAGGAGAGTAGAAAAAAGGAAAGAAGAAAAATCAAAATGACAGGTGAAGAAGGAAAGGAGCTATGGAAGGGATAATTTTGAGTAGATGTTCAGCCTGGTAGAGAAGGAGGATGAGAATGAAGCAAAGGAACATGAAGAATCTGAAGAAAAGGAGAGAGAGGGTTCTACATGGAAAGAGGTGGAGGATGCGTTGATGAGGATGAAACAAGTTAAAGCATCAGGTGTGGACGAACAGACTATGGAAATGAAAAGAACTGCAGAAAAAGGGGAATACACATGGTCATGCAGGGTGTTGAGGGTGAAATGTATAGAGAAAAAGAATACTAGACGGCTGGAAAAAGAGAATTATAGAACCTATTTTTAAGAGGGGAGACAGGAGGAGGTGTGCGGATTATAGGGGAATAACGATGATGAGCCACTGTAAAAAATATATATGAAGATACTGGAAACGAGAGTAGGAAATAAAATGAAAGGAAGATGGAGGGAGGAACAACATGGATTTAGGGAACATATGTTTACAAGAGACTTGATCTTAGCTAGTGTGCAGGTGAAAGAATAATGTACACAATTAAAGAAGAAAGAATGGTGAAAGGAAAGAGAAAGATGGAGATATTTTAATAAATTGACTCGGCCAAAGGCTTGAAAGTTTCCGAGTTTTCTTGGTTTTATAAAAACTAAGATCATGAATACTATAATAAAAAATATGAAAATTTTAGTGTGATAAGTGATTACAATACATTTAGTGTTTAGACCTCAGATGATAATGAATGATATAGTGAAATTCATTAGATTATATGAACTAATAAAAATATAAAAAGTACTTACTCATGCTAGGCCGAATGATAACTGCGTTACCCTTTCGTTTTATGACGGAGTTATTAACTTCATGTTCTGCCAGGGCTTTTGTGAATGTGTAGGTGTTGAGATGAGTATTCAAAATTCTATGACATAAAAGTTAAATCATATGACAGTCTTAAAAAACATGCACATCTATTATAGTAAAAGACCCACTGTACGTGTTTTAACAACCTAGTTCAAATATTTGGCTTTAAGGGGTCAAAAGTTTTATTTCAGTGTATTATTGATATTTAGTAAAAAGCTAGAACTATAAAAGATAGGCAACACAATTATAAGTATTGTTTTAAACACTTTAAATACTGACATAACCATACATTACTTGTGTCAAGGGACCCAATTAGAATTAATAAGTGTGTGTGTGTCTCTGTCATAGTTTCAAAACAATAAGATCTGTGAAGCTTCGCGTGAACACTAAAAGGGCCTCAGGAGTGTATAATTGTATGCTGTAATTTGGCATGAAAGATCTCAAATTATATTTAAATTCAAGCCTACATTTGATCTTAAGTAAACTTAAGTATTGATATTAAAAATATTTATTGTATTCATTAAGTAGAAGTTTAGTAATCACAATATGTAACGTTATTTTATCATAAAACAAAAATTACATATTTACTTATATGTTGTTATTCAATAATAAATAGATATAAGATTAAGAAATTATTTTTAAACCTGCTAAAGAGTTATATTTTTAATTTAGAATAATTCGTAATTTGAAATGAAACTGAAATGTGATTAGTAATAAATCATTAAATTTTACTCAAATGTAACAAAGGTTTGTATATAAAATGTATTATTTTATAAATTAATGTGTAGGAATATATTCAGCACCGCATTACCCACTAGGCAGTATAGGCATGTGTCTAGAGCGCAAGATTTTTGGGGGCACAACATTAAAAAAAATGGTTTACAGCAAAGCCTTTCCCGAGATACGTTATGGGATGTAAAACTGATCCCCTTGTCTTCAGCATGAATGAATATAATTCTCATTGAAACAACAAATACGAACTCAGCTGTAGCTGAAGCTTGCTTGTTTTAGAGTTCTATTGTGTCTACTATTGCCTCTGTCAGCTGATAATTGAGTCACTCATATGTGAGTTTGTGCCAGATAGTCAGATTCAGACAAACACAACCATTATGCACAGTGTTCATATAATTATAGGGGCTACACTGTAAATATTAGCAATAAATAAGGCCTACAACATTATTATTTGTGTTCATTAACATATCATAGTATGTTGTTTTGGTGGGAGCGGGTTGTGAGGATGGGAGGGGGGGAGGCACCTGCAGCTCATGTGAATAGGGGTGACATATTTCTAAACGTGGTCGTGAATATAGTGTGTTCAATTATGAGATATAATACCAGGTCCTCAAAATATACCTTGCTAATCTGATGTACAAAATTTAGAAGGCAGACCATTAATATAAAGTTCCAACTAAATATTTTGTATTTAAATAACAATTCCCGACACAAATGTTTCCTACTAAGGGTATTCCCTCATCACTACCGAAGCCATTTTGTATATGTACAATAAATGTATTATCTTAAATTCATATTTACTTGACACATTCGTTAGAAATTGTGGTGTTTTCAATAAATGCCCTTTGTTACACTTTAATTTACCATAAACGTTTATCAGAATCATTTTCCTGGTGCATCAACAGCCTCACATTGAATCACCTGATAAAAAAAACCTGTTATCACATCCTAACTGTTCAGGTTATATGCGTATGTAATGAATTACTCTATTTGGGTATGGATGAGGAGGAAATATTTAAGAGGTAATCTACCTGCATTTGCGCAGAAGGAGAATGTGAAACCATTTAGGGAAAAAAATCTAATTCGACCTGACCGAGATTCAAACCCCAATCTTGTCATCAGCAGGCCAGTCCAACACGATAGTGATGCCTTAGACCATTCGGTCCTTGAAACGAGACACTTTATAAATAGTTACATACTCGGGGAGTATTAGTTCCAGTTCCTCATCAGTTGAACTACTACACAGGTCTATGAGCCTATTTGAGTCAGCAGGTACTTCATAGAGGCGTTCTTCAGCGGCATTCAAATTACTGTTTACGTAAGCACTAGAAACATGTACCAGAGCCTGAAAACGAATTAAAACAATCATATATATTTGAATTTTGCAATAAATTATATCTTAAGATCTGATGAGGTTGGGTTTGAGCCCTCCATTAAATTTTAAGTGAGGTTAAAACAATTTCAATATCAATAAAATGTCAAATTTGCCTAAAATATTTACTGCTTGGAGAGTGTGTTTGACATAATCTAGGCAGACAGTGTTTAAACTCAGATGGCTGCACTGAAAGTGTTTTACCCATAATATTGTTTCTCATTCCTCCTCGCTTCAGGTAAGTAATGGTGCAGTTTTATTTAGCACCACGTCTTACTACTCATTTGGGTTATATGCTTAAGAGTTATGCTAATGGGTTAGGAAGTGTGGAGGTTGAATATAGAGGAAGTGAACCAGCAGTCGTGTGGAGGGAGTGTGGAAAACAATTTAGAAAAAAACCAACCCAGTTCACCCGATCAAGGATCGAACTTGAATCGCCCTGTCCTCGGCAGTCTAGTTCAACAAAAAACTAGCAAGTTAGCTAACAACACCACTGAGGCGGGTGATAGTGCAGTTAATTCAGCACATCTTGATATCTTTATTCAAATCTCTGAGCCCACTCTCAACTCACTTCAAGTCAATGATGGTCAGTATTTGAACTAACAAAAACACATGTACCCTTCTTCTAATTTGTAAAGTAGCAAGATTACCTGCATTATTAAACTATGATTTAGTTTATAATATGGGGTTATAGCGGCCAGTTTTTTAGTCAGACTTAGGAGACTTGCCCATTCCTGTCTAGAGTAGGTGTTGTATTTTATTTAGTATGGCACCATACTTGAGGCGTACTAAGTCTGACAGTGAAAGTGCCCATAATGTAATATGTGTAGGTAAGACTGCGTACTTTCAGGGTAATATGAGTGTACAAGGAAAATATATAAAGACAAAATTTATAAATTTTAATACTAGTTGATAAAGAATAATTTATTTCAGCCTACAATTCACAAGAATTGTTTTAGTTTAAATGTAACTTAAGGGTATTATATCAAAATTTACCTTCACATGAAAAGGCAGTGTGGTGTCATAATTTACCAATGATTTTACTAACTAAACTTGTCAAATTAAGGTGTGTATATATACACTTTGTATACTTTAATACGATATATATATATATCACCATCGTATTAAAGTCAGGTGAATACTTATATTTACTTACAACAAGTTTAGGACATTGCTGACCAAATTTCAAAACATTCTTTGTGCCAATTAAGTTTGTGCTCGTGGCATCTCGAAGTGTGATAGCAAAATCTAAGGTTGCAGCAGAGTGGATTACAATTTGTACTTTTGCACACATTTCTGAATATTCGTCTGGATCAATACCCAACTTATCAACATCCTCTATATTTCCTTCTACTGCGGACACATGGGAAAACACACTTTCACCTTTCTCGATACGAACCCGTTCAAACACCTGCAATACAATGTGATCATCAATATTTATCACAAAGCCTTTAGCAAATTGCAAACACAATGTCAATTACAATATATATATTTTTATTAAGTCAGATAGGTATATTATATTAATGGCCGAGCTACCATTATAAACATATGTTTAGGGAGTATGTCAACATTTGGAGGATGTATTGCTAAACCTAGCACTCTGTTTCGATAAAGGATTTAACTTTATTATTAATAAGACATATTATAAAAATTACTCCAAGCAACATTAATACTTCATAAATACATTTTAAATACATAGTATTAGAGTTTTTTCAATTCTTTATCTTATATCAAAATTAATTTAAAACTGGCAGCATAATAGTACAAGAAAAATAATACAAAATTAGTGTAATGGCCGACACATTATATTGTTTTCATTAATGTTCTTGAATATTGGGAATGAAGTTTGACAGAGTTCACAACATATTACTTTTCACTTCAAGTCGACAACACTGTTTAGTTTTAATGCGAGTCAGAGTTGAAAAGTCAGTGGTATTACATGTGGCTGCAATGGTAGCTGAGGGGAGGGTAGAAAGTAAAATTGGGGGGGCCAATCTGAGTCTTGCAAGTTTGAAAATAAACATGTACATATCCTCGAGCTTCTTACATTTGCCTGGTCACCTAAAAGATGAATTATTACAAATGGTAGGCAGTGTTGCCAATACCTAAAGAACAAAAAAGATCTTGCTTTCTTTGGCGAAGGGATTGAAATAAAAAATCTTCAATTCCTAACTAATTTTTAGCATTATTTACTAATCCTTCCACACATACCTTGTATTTGCTTCACCCCCCTCCCAGGTTAGGAACCATTGGTCTATATTATATTACAATTTAATCACATGTTTACAGAATTGTTAAAGAAGTCAACTTTATATTACTTTATCATTCAAGATTTCCTCCAATCTTTCTTGTGCTGCTTTGCCTCGTTTGGGACGGATCAAGAGGATGATGGTGACATCAGGTACTGAGCGAAGCAGCTTCTCAGTTAATGCCTTACCAACAAAGCCAGACCCTCCTGTGATAAATATGCATTTTCCTTGCAACTGCCTTTTTGTGAACCCTGGGCCTGTAAAAAATGCATTCAGCAAATAAAAACACAGTTAATAGCTGTATAGCATTTTAGAATACTCACATCTTAGATATATGAAGACTGTCAAGCAGCAAAATAAGCATGCAGAGCAGAGTAGTTTCAGTAAATTGAACATGAATTGAGTTTTCAGAGGGTTTAGTTTCACACACGATGGTTGGGTGTGTGATCATAGGGCATATACTACTTTTTGTAACCTCCACTATATCAATTCAAAACCCCATCCCCACATTGTAATCTTGCAAGGACAGATGTTTGTAAAGTGAGTCGCCATCTGCTGCTGCATATGATATGCAAGCAAAATGAAAACCAAACAGTGTGTAATATCATTTAATCACCACAAGAATGAGGGTAGGACCAAAGCATTTAACAATGACATTTATATGTCATGGTTTACTCAGTCTGTTTCTAATGAATCTCTTAACGGCATGTTTAGGGCCTTTTCCTTGAGAAATCCCCATATCTAGCATTCAAACCCCATTTGGGCTAATGAAGCTCCTAACATCAAGCCTATTTTCAACGCTGGGTACTTCAATGATGCTTTGAACCGCCTTACCAATGCTGCGCACAATAGCATTGATTATTTTTTCTTGACCCTAACTCTGCCCTTCCAAAACACCTTTAAACTTTAGCTTTTAGACCTATGTAGAACAATAATTCCCCCAGTTTCCTTAACTTTCAACCATGGTATGGTAATTAAAGTGTCTAGCAGTCATGTTCATTCTGATATGGCTGAGCAGATGGAAAGCTAGAACTGCAGGAGCCAGATTTACTTTCTAATATCTAGAGAAAGTATTGTGATCATTAGAAAAATCAATCTCTAGATGACAAAATTTATGTTTTATGTTAACAAGAACCCAAAAAAGTGGATTTTAGAATTCTATCTATACCCACGTCTGTCTGTCTGTCCATGGCCAAAGATCCAAAATGGTTCGATAGATTTGATTTAAACTTGATATTTATATTTTATAGGACTACACACCAAAACAATTTTTAAATTTTTTTATCCTAGCCTTCAATAAATGGTAATTAATGATGAATAATTTTCTGTTTAACTCAAAATTTTTCAAAAATTGTTTTAGATTTTGTTTAAAATGCATATCTAGGGTTTATTTGACATGGCAAATAGCATTATATAATTGGTTTTTTGGGCAAAAATTCTTTCAAGCGTAATAGACTGATGACTTATTTTTCAAAAACTTGAAATATGTTCAATGATTTGATTTAAAATAGGCATATTGGGAGGGTTTTATATGGCAAACAATAATTTTTACTTAATTTCATGTAAAAATCTGAAAAAAGGATTGTTTGCTAGTGAATGATTTTTGAAAATTTGAATTATTTTGAAAATGGCTATAACCACATTAATTAAAATGAATATCAGGGTAGTGTTTGACATGAACATGAGAAATAAAGCTTTATACATGTGTTTGGAGGGAAAATTCTTTTTGGGTAGTATATTTATGACAGTTTCTTTTTAAAATTGAATATTTTATAAAATGGATTTAGTGATTTGGTTAAAAATTGATATTGGGGGATTAGTTACATTATCATTAATAATGTATATTTACTTATCTAAATAATTTAATTTAAGAGTCGCTTACTCAAGGAAAATGTAAAAAATTGACCTTCAAAATTGAATTCAAAATGGGAATCTGGGAAATTTTTTTCATAATAAATAAGAAAACAAATAATTTTAGGGTAGTTAACAAATTATTTATTTTTAAAAATTTAAATTTAGTTGAACATACTTGAACAATTTGATTTGAAATGTATAATATATAAAGAATGATTATTGTGACTAGCAAGATGGTGTGTTTGTCTTATTAGGAAAACATACTTAAGGTTTGTTAATTCAAAACTTAAATTTTGGAAATTATCTTCAAAGATATACTACACAATATGAGAAAAATTGTGTAATTGTATTGTATTATTTATTTTTAATTCATCATAATCTCAAGGTCAAAAATTTTTCCCAACCACAATACTTAATTAAGCTTAAAGAGAAAGTAAAACACGACCACAGTACTTTCTTAACCTTACACGAATTTTTTAAAAGGGTTAACCTACTGTAACAATTTTGTTGATTAATTGGGTTTGAAGTGATTTAGACACTAAATGTTTAAAAATTATGTTACCTTTATCAAGAATAAGTATGCATGTACATGGTATTTTAGGAAACACATTATTAAATAACAGTTCTGTGACCACACTAGAGTCATTATTTTCATCCACTAAAACTATATATGTGGAATTGTGACCCATACCTTCTTCAATATCTTCATCGCCAAATGAATCGTACATGGCAGAATTACTTCTTGAACCCCCTCCTGGAGACATATGATATAATCTAAATCAAACAAAAACAGACATATATTAAGCTAGCAAAGATAAATGTTTAAGTAACACTTAGGGAAAGTGTCTTATAAATAGGGAATATACAAATTATTTTCTTTGTTTTGTTATAATTTGTCTTATTTGTTATTACATACTGTGTCTACATAAGAGGACAGTTAATCAAATAGTACTAAGCTTTATAAAGTTTGATCATTTAGAATATATATACAATCAAAAAACAAAACACTTATACTTATCATATTTTCTAAGCTTCGGATCCAAGAAAATGTGGATTCGGCCCATCTCTAGTGTATATATATACACACACACACACATTGATTAAAGTTGTTTGAATAGCCTCCCCCACCAACCAGGCATCCGATCCTAATCCCCACCAAGTCATATTTATCATAATGATATTTTTTGATAAATACATAGTGATAAAGATACAGAATAATCAATTTAGAAAATGGAGAAATTAATACTTGGAAATAATGATAATTGTAGTTTACCTAACCTGATTAAAACTTAAGATCACAAAACTTCCAAACAAAATATTTTTTATGGTGGAGACAAAAATTAACATTGAATCACAAAACTTTTTTTAATACATAAATTTCATATTCTAACACTTCTGCTTCTTTCTTCACTTTTTGTAGAACTGTTTTTAATACTTCCATTTCCCTCATTTCGTCCAGTGCTGTTTTTACTTTTTGATTTAAGTCTACTTCAATATATTTCTTCTTTTCAACAGCTATTTTCCTTATTCCTGATGCATTCCTTGCAGCATGAATCATTTTCTTTGAAATTAGCATATTAAGATATTTTACAGCTGCAGTAACTGAATCATAAGTTACACGTTGATCAATATGGCTGTCCTAATGTAAATTTTCAACATTACATTTTTTATTTAGAGAAAAAGATCAATCAGTGGCCGCATTGCTCTGGAAGAGAACAAGGATTTTTTTGGTAAAATATGGCAGCTCCTGAGATAGTGTCTTTAGAAAAAATATTCATAAAGAACTTATCAAGTTGGTCACCACTTAAAGTGAATACTTTAAGTTAGTCAATAACTCCTTGCTTTGATACAAAATCCAAGTAGTCTCTTTTTACAGCATCGGCTTTCACACTAGATAGTTGTTTCTTGTCTAGTAGGACTAAGAGACGGATTGATCATGATTGCCGGAGAGAGACTATTAGCACCTTTTACAATCATCAACAAAAACCTCCGAATTGAAGTACCTTGATGTTTTTTATGCCTTTCAAACCTGCTGATACTGCAAACCCAATATCTAGAGTAAGGAATGATTTCATGTTGGACTGTCTCTTCAAATCAATGGATAACGATAGATAATCTTTTTAAGTATTTGTTGAATTAATTACATCACAACCAAAACACATGGTGAAAAGAGATTATTCTGTTTTTCTTTAGTAGTCTGCATGTCCTGTTGGAAAATATTTGAAAAAAATAATATAGTGAACGCAAAACTTTGTTAATAGCCCAAGTTAGAATGTGAAGTTTTGTAAGTATCATGGACGATTTGTAAAGAACAAGTTTAAAATTTCAGAAACTCAGGATCTTGTGGAGAATCTTCCTTCAAGTAACTTTTTAGATAATTTAAAAATTTGAGGTTTACATTCGGCCCATCCATGGAAACATGAAACATGTTTTTAAGATCCAAACCCTCTTCTTTTAGTCCAGATATATAGTTCATTAATATTATCTTGAGCTGCTGCATGACCTAAAAAGCAAGATGTTAAATATCTTGAATGAATTTCATTTTCATTCCAGAAGCGAACAATATCCATCCAGGAATAGACGGATTTATGGGATCTAACTTAGGGGGGCAAGTTGAGTTGTAAGAATGGGGGGAATGCAGAAATGAAATTTAAGCTCTCATAAGAAAGTTCAATTGGAGCTGTTATCAGCTTACCACCACATTACCGGTACTACACTAAGCAGGCTACTAATAAAGATGATAATAATAATTATATCAATTTTTTTTTAGTTTGTCGTGTACTTTGAATTGCAGTACATATTGTAGTAATTTTCTTTCTTTTTTAGATTATCCTTACTTTTTGTAATGTTTATGTTTTAAAAATTATTTGTATAAATATTTTTCTGAAAACCCTTAAGGGTACCGGCACCGCCTGGAACCCTCAGAAATCCGCCGCTCTGGTCAAATGAAATGCAGTAAAATTAGCATGGTTTAGCCTTATTTGCAAGCTCACTTCAGAAAAAAGGACCTACTCCATAAACAATGATATATCCAAGTTTATCTTTATGCATTTGGAATTTATGGGCAATATCACTATTGGAAAGCATTACTTGTAAGGATCACTACAAGCTACTGGCAGAAGAATGTGTCTTTATTTGGTATAATTATGAGCCCACAATATTTCAGCACAAGAAACTTATTTGATAAGGAAACTTTGAAGAGAACAACTAGATCTAGTTTCGAGTTTCAAAACTATTTCCTGGTCATCAGCACTAGAATGTACCCTTTCATTTATGTAAGCCTACAGATGACACTGCACTTTTGGATGCAGGAAACAAGTCAAATATATTTTTGTTTTCACTTGTCAATGTCTTTCCCTTGGCATGGGATCGAAGATATTTCCATGTTACATATATCAAAGTTAGTTTTAAACAAAGAACAATGTATTTACATAATCATCACAACCCACTTTTTGGAGCCAAAGCCAATCTGTAAACAGTGTACTGTCTGACCAATCATCCATAAAAGAAGTTTTTCCTCTGAGTTCATTCATTTCTTCTTAAACACAAAGGCAACAAGATAAACAAGTGGGATCTACAGAATACTCACATGAGCCAAGCTTGCTCTATACTGTATAGACTATACAGCTTCTTGAGGGGGAGTAGCGGAAAGGGGTGAAGTGAAGAACACAACAAAGAGGGTACTGTTCCATTGGAATGTTAGTATAGTCTAAACAAATAGTTATCTCTAACATGTGGAGAAGGGGTTAAGGTAGAGACTAAGAATAGAAGAAAAAGACAAACATCCCCACTGCAAGGTCAACTATCTATGTAGCAAACAAGACAGACCAGAGGGATAGTATTCAAGGGTTGGCCAAACTAGAACTATCAGTATTGTTCAAATTATTCACTCAATGAGAAGAGGCTTAGTATTTTTCCAGTAGCCGATTCAAAATTCTTCATTAGGGCGGAGGAGCCGGGTAATTAATGTAGAAAGGTGTTGAAAGTTAAAAAGGATGTAAAGTAAATCCAATCAAAAGGGGCGAAAAGACCAAAAGTGACAAAATTGGGGAAAATGTGAAAAAGGACCAAAATGGGAAAACTGTCAAACAGAACCAAAATGGGGAAAATGTCAAAAAGGAAAAAAGGGCACAATAAAACAAAAATGCTAAACAGAGCAAAAAGTAAATCTAATAAAAATAAAAAAAGGTTGCTTATAAAGGTTAAAAGGGATAAAAGAAATGAAAAAGGTAAAAACAGATTAAAAGCATAAAAAGTGGCCAATAAAGGTAAAACGTGTAAACAAGGTGAAGATGGTGAAATGGTTTAAAAGTGTAAATGGGGTAAAAAGGCTAAACAGGGTTGATGCAGTAAAATGAATAATTTAGGATTGGATCTAATTACAACCCTTTTTTACAGTTTTTAACCCCAAAATAAAATCCTTTTTTACTCATTTTACTTATCCTTTCTAGCCTTTTTTTGTGACCTTTTTGCTCTCTTTACCCTATAATATTTCCTGGGGCAACGTCGGGTCCTTCAATGCCAGTATATTATATAATATGAATATTTTGTATGGAAAATAAAAAGGTGCCTTTAATGAGAGATATTTTGTGTACTGCCCCCAAATCAATGCTTAAAAAGAGCAAATGTTGTAATTAATTTTTGTTTGATGGTCTGCTCCATGGATTATGTTGAAGGGAATGTTCTAATTTTGAATAATCATAGGTACAGAATCTAATCAATTCTACTGTAATGATTAATGTTCATTCTATATGTGTTTGGGTGATGTTAACAGAGTTTTAAAATAATACAGGAAGATGTGACAGGTTCAAAGGTTTCAAGCTTGAGGTGGCCATTATTAGAATGGGCTTCAAATGTTCATCAGATAAATTGGCTCGATATTTGGACTTGACATACTTCATTCTTGAGAGTTTTTGTTCACAAAAGTTGTTTTACCATAAACTGAAACTAACTTCACAAGCCAATCGATTTAAATTCAAAAACGTGCTCAGGCTGCAAAGATTTTTGAAAATTGGATAAGATGTACGTTTGCCTGTTCTTCGAAAAACATTGGTTTTGCCCGGCATGGCTTAATATGATACGATAGTGTTAAAACTTAAACCATTCCAACCAAGCTTAAGCTTAACCTAACCTTTCGTGTGTGAAAAAATAAACAGTGATGAACTATTTTTTTAATATATATTATTAGCAAGAATCACATAGTATAAAGACAGCCCAATAAAATAGGGTTAAGAACCTCGAATCAAAATAATATGAATGTAATCTGTGAACGTGTGTGTGAATGTAGTGCAAGATATCTAAAAATCCTGGAATTCAGTTAAAAATATGTTGTTGACGCATGAAAGGTTAGGTTTGGTTTGTATGGGATAGTTTAGAATAATAAAAATATAACTTATACATATATTTATAGTGCCTTGACAGTGAACACATTAGTATAACTCAAGAGGACGACTGCTAGTACCTACTAGAGAAAAGTTACTGAACATATTTAGATTTAACAGCTATACATAGTTTTTATTGTTTATTTCAATCTCAACTAAAAGCACCAAATGCTACTTCCAATATTTATATATAAGATTATTAAATTTTATGAATTTATCACTCACCTATTGTTAGACATTGTTTTTCGGGATGTAGATTTATATAGCCAGATTCATAAGTGTTTAGGCCTAAAATGTTTCTCAGTTCTCAAATTAACGTAATTATAATGTTATTAGAAAGTTATATACAAAACACAAATTTGCCGCTTCTATAGTCACATGACTTAGGTCACATGAGAAGTATAAAGCGCATGCGTAATGCGCACTATAGGATGTAACAAAAGAAGGGGTGACGCGCGACTATTAATTAAAAGAACTATTATTATTATTATTATTATTATTATTATTAGCACCGCGTCTTACTACCCGTTCGGGTTATACGCACTTACGCTAATGTGTAATGGTAGGGTGATTGTGAGATGAAATGGAGACCCTACAGTTTAACGTGGAATCCGAACCACGGTGGAGGCCTGGCATAATAAAAGAACTAATAAACCAAATATGAAAGATTTTAAATTTTAAATGCTTGTGACTGTTTTCTTATAGGGCAATTAAATGTACGGGGGCTTATTTTAGGGAAATATCAGTTCATGAAGACTTTTTTTATTTTTTAGTGTAATTTTAATATACTCAAGACATGAGTGTTGAAACCATTTTGATTATATTTTCTATTATTTATTTTTATTAAAGTGTTGTTCTTATCTTTGAATTCTTTTTTTAAAGTGCTATTTCTATTTTAAATCAAGATATCCGTTTTTTAAGCCTTTTATCAAAAGTATTTACTATTCATATTAATTAGTGTAATTTTTAGTTATAGAACATTGTGTGGTTTTCATAAAATATTTTTTTAAATCTCATATTTTAAAAATGTATTTATATTTTACGTTTGTTTTGACTTTTGACAGTTAAATAGATTATTTTACTTTTAAAATAAACAAACATTCTCTTAGCATTTTAATATTAGAATATAGTATAACAAGTGATATTTTTGAAATACTCGACTCAAATGAAAAAACCCAAGCTCGCAGAACCCTAGCTTAAATGTTGGTCAATCAGTTTGAAGCAATGGCTAACTTTGTAGATATCAGTAATTTGTGTAATCATTGGGAGAGGCGTGTTGATCAAGATCGACAGTTGTCCAATAAATAGATAGTGTATTATTGGTAGAAAAGAACCATTACTTGTCGGTAGCACTTCTGTTCTGAGGCATTAGTTTTTGGTTCTGTGCGCTTTCGCATATTCCAAAAGATCTAAATTGGTTGAGTACAGAAAGATGGTGTGAAAAAATAATCATGGTGTGTATGAGCATGATTAAATGCGGTTCCCTTCTGCATCATCCTTAACGTTTTTGTATAATTTCGATGAATAAATATTTTAAGTTCAATATCAGCTTGCCCTCTCTCCATCTTCTCCGCCATATTTTTTTCTCAAGGAACTCGCAATTATATTTTGAATTATAATAGACTCTAGGCACCTACCGCAAGCCATCCCCGCAGAAAATTTTCGGATTCAAAATTTCCCGGAAAATTTTCATCTTTACGTAGGGGGCGCCAAAAAGCAATCCTGCCCAGTTGTGAAATTTACCTCAGGCCGCCCCCGCTCAACCGCTTGTTTTCTCGGCCACTCTGTATAAATACAGAAGGCCGGTCGTAAATACCCAGCCAGTTTATTGACTACTGACTGCACACAGTTCCTCAACAGTCAAACGTCTTTTGATTATCACAGAAATAATTTTGAACTGACTTAAAAGTATTTCTAAAAACAAATGAGAAAGAAAGACCACACACTTCTTTAGTAAAAATAACCAAAGATAAGAATTAATAAAATCTAGTCATCGATTATTATTAAAAGGGATAATTTATAAAGGTGGGGCAAAATAAAGTTTAACAACCATAAGACCCACTTCGGTGGTCACGTCATCTAACACGCAGTAGACTAGACCGGTGATGATGGGGGAGATCGAGTTTCGAATCTTGGTCAGGTCTACTGAGGGTGATTTCCAAAATAGTTTTACACTCTACCTCCAAGCAAATGCGGGTACACCTTTAAATATATCCCCTCTAATCTATAAAACAATTAGCGTAATTAGTACATAGCCGTTAAGCCTGAATGGGTAGTAAGACAACATGAAGAGTACCCCCCTTCGACTGTCATAACAGAAACAATACATGACAGTTGTAGTGGCTAGCACGTCTGACTGTCCTAACAGGGACAATACATGACAGTTGTAGTGGCTAGCACGTCTGA
>CABEEJ010009475.1:0-11149 GCA_901482245.1 Timema douglasi
CTGCAAAAACATGTGTTTAGCAGCTGTCACTTCTGACGGTTAAAATGTAGGTATATACCTAAAGGTTGACTGTCAGAAGTCAGCACCAAAGAAGCCATGGGGCTACTGTATATCTGTTGATTATGGTTATAGTCTCAAACGAATATCATTTTATATACATTAAAAAGTGACATCTGGACACAGGGATCGAACCCGGGACCTTTTTTTCAGTACACCGATGCTCTAACCACCAAGACATCCAGGGGTTGTCCAGTGCTCAGGGTTATTCTTCACTCATACTTTAAGGCAGAGTCTGTGATAGATATGTGTGAAAATTATCAACTAACCAGGGGCGAGTATCAAGGATTTTTCGTGGCGGGTGGTGGTGCCAGGCGGGGGGGAAAGCTCCCCCTCGTAGAAATTTCGACGGATATGTACTTCAAAATTTTTGAGAGTAGCTTATAATTTAATTGAAAAAAATAAATAAATATTAAATCTTATTTTTTATGTTTGCTGTTAATCAGATTACATGTTAAATGCTTACATCCTTACAATAAATTTAAATAAATAATAATAGTAATTCTATTCAAGAGACAGGAATTAAACTCCGAACCTTTGGCCTAAACTCTGAATCCTGGGTTAAAATTATGAACACACGAGGAGATATAAAAATAATAAATTAATACAAAATACAAACAGTAACTAAAGGTTAAACATTATTTCTTATAATACATTCATTATAACATTCATATATTCAGTTAAGTGTTAAATTACCGGTCTGGGGTCTGGTTGCTAAGCCATCTTATAACTATAATTGGTTCACAACCACCAATAAGCAGTATTAGAGCTTTAAAACAAATTTCAGTTGAAAGATTGAAAAAAAACAGATTTGAAGTACAAATCTGAAATTTTCTCAAATCCTCGAAGCTCAAATATACTTAAGGATTGAAAGAATAAAGGGCTTGCTACTAATATATATATTGTTTATTAAAACTCTCTTTATAAAACTTACATGATAATATAATTCTTCTATTCTCAAAAATAATTATAATGTTATCAGTATTTATTATAACAATCAAGTGTTTGACCACTTTTTTTAATAATTACATTAATTTTAACAAACAAGAAATTCTTTTTAGCGAGATTTTATTTATCGCTAAATACAAAATGGTGTCGACGTACTGGATACAGCCTTTAAAAAAAATCACATTTATGTTACTTAAAGGAGTGTTTAAAAATATGTATTCCTTTTTATTGGGAATTCAAATACTGGAATTAAAAAATGTAAATTTTTTTTAAAAGTCTTTGGACATTGTTTGCTGTTAAAAAAGTTTTTCTTTACATCGATATGTCGTTCAGTATTTTGTATTGTTTTACATCTAGTGTTCTATTTAAGTTATTTTATTGTTATATATATATATTAAAAAAAAACTTATGTTCAAAACTTAAAATAAGAAAAAATAAATACATTTTGACTGGTTCTGGTTTTATCATCGTTTTGGTTCCGTTAATCAATTTTTTTTTATAATGTTGCAGGAAACCAAATTAGTTTTTCTAAAAGAAAATTATGCTTTCCTAAATATATATTTTTACATCACATACTGGCGCTATCTGCCTCCCCAACACAGAAAAGATAAAAGCATAAGTTTGAAGAAATGCTCCACCATTTTAATGTTGTGGAGAAAAACTACCTTAAATAAGAGTTGTCAGTTATTGGGAAATAAACCAATATTTTTCACAAAAAAAAACGCTATATTTTTGAAATATTTGTGAATTTGTTAAAACACTTACTAAAGGTTTTTTTTATCACTTCATTTTTACAACCTTTTCAGGTGGATGATAAATATGGATCGGCACATTTTATCACCTCAAGAAAAATCCATACCCAATGGGTTGGGTCTGAACCCACAAATATCGGTGAGACGAGCACTTTACCCCAAGACTGTAAATAATTAATTTCTTTTTAACTTTGTAATCACCCGAATGGGATTAAAATCCCCTATATTTCTGTCACTTATGATCCTTTCAAATGTATGGTGATGTGTTAGCATTTTTTAAAATTTTAATTCATCTATATTTTTGATTATTAGTTTTAATTAAAATATATGGATTGTAAATATTATTTTAACCCGCAGAAGTAATGGTTAAAAAAATATTACTCCCAACAAAAAAAGATTACTAACATCTTTATCTAAGGAGTAAAGAATAGGAGAGATTATTTAAAGGAGATGAACCACATTAAGGACAAGAATAGAACGGAGAAAAAAAACCCCACCAAGTGCATTAGTCTGAGATCGAACCACTAACTCCCTTAGTCCAGTATAGTGTGATGACGCCTTAGAATATACATGTGTAGCCTATTCTCTGCCGAGGGTATTTTTTGTAAAAATCTTACTATGCCACTTGAAAGCCAAAACGCTGTGTCCTTGAAATGTTCCAGAGCTATTGGTCGAAGTCCAAACCAATTTACAAAATTGGAGTGGCTTTGGAAACTTGGTATTGCGTTCCACCCACTGACTCTGATATGAGAAAATAATGACTTTCCTGGTCAGACAAACTAGTAAAAAGGTGAGATTTTAAATAACCATACCTTGTGGGCATTGGATAAAAACATATTGCAAATTTAACTAATAAACATAAATGGAAGAATGATTTTGAAAGGGATTTCTGGCAAGTAGCCAAATGTGACCCCCAGTTATAGGTTTAATTACTTATAATAATAAATATATTCAAAGCACCAGAGATACAGCAGTGTCTTAGAATATCCTCACCAGAGACAAGTGTCTTAGGCTATCCTCACCAGAGACATAGTGTGTTGAGATAATGCTGTTCCCTTTCGGGGTAAACATAACGTACATAAGCTTTGCGGCCTTATGAAAAATCAGTGAAGGGACAGTTGTCAACTTCAGATCTGGATCCCAAAACTTTACTAACCCACTTTATATAGCTTTAAAACTTGTGATAGATGAGGAAAGTCCCGGGATAGGACCGCCCTAATACCAGCAAGCAGCCCAACCTGAGACATTTATTTATTATATACAGTTTCACAGTTACATGACAACACGATTTAGAAGGAACACTTATATGGAGGCGTTTCCCTCTTTTCTTACTCGGACTTAGTGTTACAGCCGCTGGTTCCTTTAGTAAGTAGTCTTGATTCTAAACGCAAGGTATTAACGTTATAAAGTACTGTGCAAATTGATTGTTTCAAAAATAAAAATTCTTAAGTATGTTTTTATATAAACAATTTTACCTATAGTTATTATTCTTGACATTATTATGGAATATGTGTTCCCTAAACTGCAATTACTTCTTAAATATGTTCAGGCATTGACTCCGCCTGTCTCGGGCAAATGTTTTTCATTTGTTAATTATGAAACCACACCACTATTGCGCTAGTTACTAAGCATTCGTTTGTTGAACAGTCCATTTGGGTAAGTAGTTTCTTAAGAATACTCCACAAATTCTCAATAGGGTGTAGGTCTGGAGGATTTCCAATCCAATCAAAGAGAGATGTGTGTTTCTTGACTGATTTTCAGTTTTGACATGGGTCAAGATCATTCTGTCTGCATGAATGGCACGATTCTCCCTTTTATAATCTCAATATAATTTGACGAGTTCAACTAACCTTCAACCGGCACTAGAATGCCAAGTCCACTTGATGTAAAATAAACCCAAAACATAATTTTAGGAGGGTGCTTCAAAGTTTGTCGAAGTGATCATCTTTGATCGGATCATTGTTGTTTTTCGTCTAACAATGGTTGGCTTGTATTCTTGAACAAAAATATGTGATTCATCAGAGAAAAAACACGTTTCTTCAGCCATCACAGCTCCAAGATTGGTGTTTTTTTGTGGCCCATACTAACGTTTCTTCCCCATAGCAAATGTTAATAACTTCTTTTTAATTGGCATTCTAGCCTTCCGCCCAGCTTAGAGAAGACTACATCGTACTGTTGACGAATCAATGTCAATATCAATAGATAGTAAATCTCTCTTAACTTCCCTACTTGTCTTGTGTGGGTGAATGGTACCATTTCAAAATTATAATCTTTTCATCTATTTGGATTGTTTTTCATTTTCCCCAAATTTTACTTTTATTTTAGGAGACAATTATCTCGAAGTTTTATGTGACTCAATGATTCTGGTAACACTAGATTTCCCTAAGTAGCAGCAAAGGCTCTCTCTCTATATATATATATATATATATATATTTCAAAGTCATAGAAGTGTTCTCTTTAAGAGCAACAATCTTTGCTCTTTTTATGGAAGTAAAGTCCATTTTCATAAACACAATCACTGACTAGCAAAATAAAGAACAGAAAACACCAAACACTTGCCAGTGACTCCATTACTCAACTGTAAGTAAAATGGTCGCACTTGTATAAAACAGTCAAAACCGGTTTATGTTGTTCAAGGTCAGTCTCCCAAATATTCGAAAGCAGTTGGGACTGGATTAAACCAACAATTGATTTTTTATGCCAATTTAATGAAAATGTAAGCTCGTCCCAATTAATTTGTCCACTAATATATATGTGTCCTTTAAAAAGTGAATATTGTATTGAAATTAAATATTAGCGACATAAAGCCAAGTGAGCAGTCATAATAGGCCTACTTTAGTGATAGCATATACATGGGTGAGAATCTAAGAAAAATGAATCATTAATTAATGAGATGTCCTTTTGCAATGATTAATTATGGCACTTGCATGCCTTTACAAACTGATAGCTAAACAGTTTATTTCTGAAATCGTCCAGAGAGAAGGGTTGAAGTCCCTCAACACTTTGCAATGTGCAGAATGACTTCGGAAGTATGGTATTGTGTTCCATTCAATGGCTTTGAAACGAGAACTTATGATCATTTCTTGATCAATCAAACAAGTGGAGAGGTAAGATCAATTTGATGAAAATGTACTTGAAAAATAGGCTGGATGGCCAAAAGTAAAATATCAAAGTACTCTACCGTGTATAAATATTTAAGATTGAGTTCTTTGCATCAATTAAAGGATAATTAAAAAAAAAAATTAGATAGGACCCCTAATAGCTATTGAATTATTTAAAATTACAATATTGATCAAAGTACCATGTATTTGAACACCAATTTATATGTTTAATATAGGTCTATTCACTAATTTTGAGGATAATTTAAGCTTGTTTATTGATGTATCTTTAATTCATTTACCTCCCCATCAAGCCATTTTAGGTCTTTTACTTTACAGGTTATATTATATTTATTCCCTCCATGTTTAACACATTTACCTCTTGATGGAGAATTTTTAAAGCACCATGCATATTTACATGAGAAGATAGCTTGGTAGTTCTCCCTCCCCTTCAACCCTTGTAAAATAAATTTACCGCTCCTTCCCCTCTTCGTTACATATCATAACTTGAGTCCCATGTTTAATACATTTACCTCCCCTCTTAGGTTGTTTGGAGCACCCTGCTTCCTTACATGTGTATCTAACTTGGGTCCCTCCATGTTTGATACATTTACCTCCTTTATGAGACTTGTTAGAGCAACTAACTTCTTTACATAAGTAGAGAATTTGGTTACCTCCATGTTTAATACATTTACCTCCCCTCTTAGCTCGTTTAGAGCACTCTTCTTCTATACATATGTAGTTAGTTTGGTTACCTCCATGTTTAATACATTTACCTCCCCTCTTAGCCTGTTTAAAGCACTCTGTTTCACTGCATAAGTACCTACAATTATTTCCTCCGTGTTTAATACATTTTCCTCCTTTCTTGGCCAGATTGGGACAACCTTCTTCTTTACATATATAGTTAACTTGGGTCCCTCCATGTTTAATACACTTACCTCCCCCCTTAGCATGTTTAGAGCATCCTTCTTTTTTGCAGGTCTTAGTAACTTTGAATTCTGAATGTTTCTTACACTTACTTCCCGTCCAAACATTTTTAAGGCACCCTTCTTCATTACAAGTAGAACAAGTCCTAATCTCCCCGTGTTTAGTACATTTAACCGCCCCCAAGGCCTGTTTATAGTACCCTTCGTCTTTAATTTTCTTTTTAACGTTTGTTTCTCCAAGTTTCAAACATTTACAACGTCCCTTGGCATGTTTAGAAAATTCGATTTCTTCATGTTTGCCTTCATTTCCTTTTGTTTGAACAGAATGTGATATCACTCTCTTGTGCAGAGTATGAGATATCCCACAATGTCCTTGTAGGCTCGAACATTTTAAGTTTCCTTGCTGTAAAGAAAGAAAATTATTCAATAAGATTAAAAATCATGACATTAATTTTTGTCATTTGCAAGAGCTTTGCTCGTTAAAATAGGTGTAAAACCGAATTAGAAAACATATTTTGAGTTGTTTCTGGTATATTTTAAGTCATTTAAGTGTTTATGAGATTTGGTAAAAATAACATAATATAAAATAAACACATTAAATTTTAGCAATCATCTGGCAAAAACAGGCCATCCTTAGATTTTTAAAAATATGATTTTTTTATATATTTATGCCAAAGGGTCTAAAAGGAGCACTACTGAAAATAACTTTATTCAAACTGCCATACTAAATGATTAATAAATCCTCAACAAAACGGCATTTTAAAATCAAATTCTCTTAAACACTATAGGCCTACTGAAACAATCTCAATAGAAAAAAAAAAATTAACAATAAGACTATAACAAGTCAGCCCTAGCTTTCAGAGTAACTAAGACCTGTTTGGGACAGAGACATGAGGATTGGAAACCTAATACCTTTCCTTATTTACCAAATCTTTATCTCCTACAAGAATTAATTCAAGTTGCACTTTATTAAATACTTCCACTTTTTATAATTCCCTCTCTGGTAAATAAGAATAAAGTTTATTTATAATTCAGTCACTATTACACTGTAATAACTAGATTAACAATATTTAATATAGGTCTACTGTGGAATGAATGTTCTAGAAATATAGTCACGCTCATCTTAATTCATTAGATATTTTCAATCATTTAGTCAGTCTCATTACAACACAGAGAGAATCCACATCTATCTCAGTGAGACAAGAAAAATATGTTTATTTATCGAAGTTGTATTTATTCTCAAATTAATACTTTACTTTTCTATTTTATCACATAATTTTTTTTTTATAATACTTCGTGCAATATTAATGTATTGTAATTTGTTTGTGTTGTTTCAAGGAAAAAGATGTCTAATGTAAATGTGACCGTCTCAAAGGAAAAGGAACGTAACTTATAAATATTAAAATCCTGAATTTGATATCATTTTAAAGAGAATGATGGTCACAAAATCGAAACAAGTCATCCTAAGACTATGGCAACCGAGGCAGTCATCTCTATGAAGGATAAAAAAAAATAAAGCTAAGAGAATTAATCCAGCTGTATCGTACAATTCTTTGGTATATCTATGAAATTAATTTATTTATATTCATTACAACTATTTTAAAAAGCACGTGACCAGGAATACAATTGTCAGGACAACAGTTTGGGAAACATGAGCTAGAAGGTGAAGCAAGGCCAAGATTGAATGGAAAGGGAAAGAGTCGCAAGGAGAATGTTGGAGTCGAACTACGGAGAGAAAAAAAACTGCAAGAAAGATCAAGAAAGAAATGGAAGAAGCAGAAAACAGCAAGTGTGCCAGTGAAAGGAAAAGAATAGAAGCAAATAAAGGAGGAAGAATGGTAGATGGAGAGAAGTGGTTGGAAGACATTTTACAAAATTCACCGACAACCATCTGAAAACTATCGATGAAGCTGGTAAGATAATTCTTTAGACCAAGCTTCCTTTGTTTACTGATATATTGAGAAACTGCGTCTTCTCAGGTGTTCGATTATAAATGATGATTTTATTTTCATCTAATAAACGTTTCATATTAATCTATTGAATCAAAACATCAAACCAATATTTGCTATCTCAAAAAAGTTGTGTAATAAAAGTAACTGTGATAAATTTCAATAAATCCCAGTTGTAGCTTTCATTTTCACTCCATTTCTATTAATACTAAGGAAATGTAAACTTTTCAAATCTATGTAAGGTTAATAACAATCTATCGATAGACAAATTGTGAAAATATTAGACGAGTTGGTACTTTTTATATATGATCAAAACAAATTTCAATTAAGACAAGAGTGACTATCAATTTAAATATATTCTTTATCAAATATTGATACATACTGGTATACAATTATTATAACCAACTTTAAATATAAATAATCAGTGAATATAATGCATTAAGTTATATAAAAACTTATGAAAACCATTTGAATTTCATTTTCCATTAAGTTTTGTTAGCAGAAACAAGAAATGAGGAACAGTTTGAATGTTGGTATATAGAATTAAAAGTATACTCACAGGAAGCTCCTCTTTAATAGGCGGGAATTGCATAGGTCCTGGTCCGCATTCTGTCTCGTGATAATCATTGACTTCTTTTTTAAATATTTCCTCTGATTTTATTGGAAGATCAATTTCAGACTAGCGGAAAATAAAATAAGTTATAAACTATAAAGAGTTCTAGTTAACAACTATCAGAATAAAGAAATTTATACTAAACACTTTATAGATTATATATATTTATAGTGATCCTGTTTAAGACAATAGAGATATATAGTAAACATGTTTCAAACAATGGAGGGAGATTATGAACATATGCCAGCATGTTATCATATTAACAACAGAAAAGAAGAGACAGCCATTCTCAGGCTAATACGACAGTTAAGGTTGCAGACGGCACTTTTTTAATTGGTCAATGCAAGGACTGTGAACAATCATCATATTTTTAAATGTTCGAATCAACAAGGAAGTGGTCGAATACTCGGGCTATAGTCACAATTTAAAATCGTCGTGTGAGCAAAGTGTCGGAAAGCAAATCCTCGCAAAGCAGGTTATGCCTTTAGACTGATTTTAAATTAATATAAGCACCAAATGCATGCTCGCGTGTTAAAGTTATTAGTGTTATTTAAGTTTCCCAAAGAACTTTCTTAAGTTATCTTTTCCTGAACGTCTAATAAATGTAAACTTATGCATGTTTATTTATTGCTGTTACAGTCTGAATATGTGGGGACATCTTTTATTTTCATAAAATTCCACACAAACAGTTTAACAACTAGTGCACACGTCTAACGTATGAACACGTGACCAGCTTCCCTTGTCAATTGTTCTTAAGATGTCACTTTTCACAATAGGCAGGAGTGTCAGTGATGGTGAGACACGAGTTTGAATCTGGGCCATGTGTAGGCCCCTTCTAAGGCCGGTTTTTTTTTTACTACTCCTTCCAAAGAAACATGGCTACACCTCCATTTAAATCTAACCTTTATCTTTCTTAACACATTAGCGTAATCAATCTGTATTTGGTACCAGCCCTCGCGAGTAATGAGACGTGATAACTTATAAGAAAGTGTACAAATAAATACTTTTTCACAAAGGAGTACCTTAATTTCAAACTTCTGCTCCTCTGTAAGATTATATTCCAGATCTTCCTCTGGTTCAATCTTTACAGAGAATGTTTCTCTCTCCATTTTGTTGCATTGAAGTTGGTATTAACAAGTAACAAAGAGTATTCTTGATTGACCTGCACATTGATAACATGAACTATAACTGCTAAAGATTGCAAACATGATATAAAACACAATGATATAATTCAAAAGTAATTTTTTATAGTTTAATTTAATTCCATTAAAACACACCAAAAGTATATATATAAAAATTTGTTGGGTGTGCAGAGAGATTAAAATTTTTGGTTAAAGATTCAAATCATTAAGACCTTCTATTTAGCGCTGCGATAACTGAAATATGAATTCCTTCATTGTTATAATAATTTGTTCTATTAAATTCTATATATGAAATATTAAATAAATAATCATTTAAATTAACAAGTTTATGAATACCTTAAACACCTGAAAATAAATTAATTTTGTAAAAAAAAATATATATATATATTTTACAAAATAACATTTTTTTTTTAAGATCTGAGTCAGTCCTATGTATTAGTTTATATTAAACCACATCTTGTTCAGAATTTGTAAAATATATTTCGGCCCTTATGAGCTACCTGCTCTAAGAATAAAATGGTCAAAAGAGTGATTCCAGGATTATAATTACAGTAATGATGATGACAAGAAAATCTGAACTAGAATCCAGATCACAAATAGGCCTACTGATGATAGTTTAACCTAAGAGATTTTCCATTCTCCCTTTTTACAATATTAAATTCGTTATTATAAATTTACTTTTGATGGAAAATATTTTATTTCTCATAATAAGACATAACATTTAATAAAGAAAAAGTGACCTGGTGGTCTAGGGGGTAAGGTGTCAGACTTCTGTGCTGGCGGCCGGGGTTCAATCCTCGGTCCAGGCACAGATTTATCTGATTACCAAACCCTTCCTTCAACCTCTGACAAGACATCTTGTGAATGTGAGGAATGCCAGGCCTACACCGTGGTTCGGATCCCACGTTAAACTGTAGGTCCTTCATTTCATCTCACAATCACCCTACCATTACACACTAGCGTAAGTGCGTATAAACCGAACGGGTAGTAAGACGCGGTGCTAATAATAA
Organism: Timema douglasi; assembly: GCA_901482245.1. Taxonomy (NCBI): domain Eukaryota; kingdom Metazoa; phylum Arthropoda; class Insecta; order Phasmatodea; family Timematidae; genus Timema; species Timema douglasi. Next base: position 10,496 of record CABEEJ010009475.1, read on the forward strand.
TAATAATAATAATAAAGAATGCCGCTCTCTTTACAAAGACCTAACTGGCTAATTCCGCAAAATATTTTCTTAAATGAAACGCACACTTATATGATACTATACTATTCAAGGTATCATGGTCAATTCTCATAAACCATAATATAACATTATTTTAAATGCAAACATAGCATGTATTTTTTTTTAACTGCTATATGTATGAATATTAAGGCTTGATAAACACTTTTTATAACCGTTACTTAGTGCGAGTATTCAATTATTGTTGTCAATGGCAGCTCGAAAATTCGAACTATATAAATTATCTACAATGGTGATAATAATTAATAGGTGTATGTTACCATATTATATTTCTTGGCATTATTAATAAAATATGGTAGCTTTAGTAATCTTACGGTATAGGGGTGTTATTATTATAATAATAATAATTTTTATTTTAATGTATGGTTTAAGATGTCTTCTCATATAAAATAAAAGTTTAGTTCACTTTTAATCAACGAAATAAATACGGTTCATGCTCAACATATTTAAATAGTATCAGGAACCATACTTTTTTTTAAGAGCTTATGAACTAATTTTGAATTGGTTTAGTTGCTTGCCTATTCTTACTTTTACCTTATTGAAGCTAAGCGTAGGGCCTACTCTTTTTGAAAAAAAAAA
>CABEEJ010009476.1:5000-13738 GCA_901482245.1 Timema douglasi
TATCAAAAAAAATTCTTATAGGGGCATCCAAGTTTCAAAAAATTTATGTAGAAGAATAACTCTAAATAGCTTTTAAATCAGTATAATTTTCAAAATAATTTGTGTGAGAACCTCTATAAATAGCTTCTAGGAACATTCATATGCCAAAAGGCTTATGGGGATGGACCATTCCAAAAAGCTTATAGAAGAAGCTAGGTTTTTTAAAAAAAATCCAGAAGAGGCCGCTGTAAATATTTTCTAGACATTTGAAGAGGAAGCTGCTTCAAAAACCCTCATTATCTTTGATAACTAACCCCTAGACTAATAGGGTTTCACTACCATTAATATTATAAGAGAGAGGGGCCCACACTTTGGCCTTGCTCAGCTTGAGCGTAAACAACCCCTCGCACCTGCCAGCTAACAGATTGTTTTTAATGTTGGAGAAATTAGTAACATAGTGATTATTCTGCGCCACTTGGGATCAGTAAGGTTCTTAACCTTCTAGGACTACCAATGTAATTGGTGATTTCAGCCTTTAATACTTATCCTAGCCCCTAACCAACATACCTAGGGCCTTTAAAACCCCTACAATATCATTGGCCAACCATTCCTATTCCATTTAATGTTAGATTCACGCCTTGTTCTTAATATCGGAACCATAGTGGAACCAGTGATTCTCACCTTCGTTGATTCCAAGACTTAAGGGATTACTATAATAAATCTAAGTATCGATGTGTCCATACATTGGTTGACTTTACGATATGAACAGAGGATGACACCATGTGTTCAAGTAGGAACCAAGAGTCATGCCTTCTTAAGCCTATACTGTTACAGGTAAAAGATGCAAAGACAGATATATTCACGGTAAGGTAGAAAGTTCAATCACATCTGTATAAATGATTAAAGAAGACGTCTCAACATAAGGTGAGGCTAGTGGTTGTAATCATAGTATAAACATTTACGGTAATAATCAAACCTTTGCCTGACAGAAGGAGTAGATGTATAATTCAACTTGGATCGGAAAACCTACCTTCATCGGATCGAGGTTTCTTCAGACTAGCATATTTATAGCCCATTAATATTCCTTTATTGATCATCTAATACTTCATACTTGATAAAAATTATACCCTATTTGATAAAACTTGAGTCACACATCACATCTAATAACCCTTCATTGATCAGATATATGCAACACAAGAAGCACCACCAGGCTTTTAGGATATTCAATAATCATTCTTTGGTCAGAATTATGCATCAATATATGATCGTGCCTCATTGGCCTAAGTCAAGATGATCAATCAGAGCTATGCATCATATGGGATCATCCATCATTGGTCAAAGTCATGATAACTAATTAGAACTACTATGCATCACTATAGGTTAACCCTTCATTGGGCAAAGTCATGATAACTAATCAGAACTACTATGCATCACTATAGGTTAATCTTTCATCGGGCAAAGTCATGATAGTCACTCAAAACTGTGCATCAATATAGAAACATCCTTAATTGGTTAAAGTCAAGATTTTCGATCAGAGCTATGCATCAATATAGGATCGTCTCTGATTGGTAAAAGTCATGATGACTACTCAGATCTATGCATCAATATGGGGTTGGCCCTTATTGGTCAAATTCGTGATACTCTATCAGAACTGTATCTGTCGACCCATGTCCTGTTTAGTATGACGTGGGTTGCTGACACGATGGTCTCACTTTGAACTCATCTTTTATTATATACATTATGACCATCACATTAGACTATTCATTTGTAAAATGCTCCTTTCAGTTCTTTTATAATAAACCCCGATCAAAAATTAGTTTAAACACTACTATCCTCTCCTCGTCCACACTGACAAGAACTTAGCTTTAGGTAATACACAGAGCAACCGTATTCTCCTTGACTTTGTCCTTTCTAAGAAATGCATTCTAAAAGACTATATTATAGTACCAACATCGATGGTAATAAGGTTCTTCATATGTTCCCATGACTTATTACATTGTTTACAGGACTGCTATGGAGGAAGAGAAACAATTATGGCAGTACGAAGTGGGAGAAAATGAGTCTAGTCTAAACTCTTCTTCCATCATTCCTACCTCCGCATTTTCAATATTTACCACCGAGTTGTCCTTGACAATTTACGGTGTTCTGATGATCATCTGTGTAATCTTTGTCTTGGCGAGGTCTGCATTGTTCTTCTTATTCTGTATGAAATCGTCCATTCAGCTTCACAATACTATGTTTGAGAACATATTGAGAAGCAAAATGAGGTTTTTCGATACAAATCCTTCTGGAAGAATCCTCAATAGATTTTCCAAAGACATGGGCTCTGTTGACGAACTTTTGCCTCGAGCCTTGATTGATACAATACAGGTAAGCCATTTCACACCATGTATTAAATCACAGCTAGAATTTTAATACACCCCCTTGGATTTAGATAGTAGGTTAACCTACCCAAAATAATTATAGTACAATGACACGAAAAGGAATTTGCAGGGCATTTACACCATACCGGGCTAGCTGAACGTTCTCTTAAAGGAGAATGGTGTTCGCTGTGTTACCTTTTTAAAACTGTTCATTAGTTATTATTTTCTAATAAAGATTTACATGCTAAATTTAAAAATTTTAAAATATACATTACATAAATTAAATCAGAACTGGAAATTGCATTGAACTCACATATAAATGTAATCGTTATAACTCAGCAATAAGAACTTTCAGATAAAGGTCAACAATCCCCGACCTCAATAACAAGACTCCTTTCAAAATTTAAACTTAACAACATCTGCATGATTATACTTTCAAAACAAAACTACAATACCAGCATTGCCAAAGAAATGCCATGGCCATCTCTAGTCTTTTTACAATAGTTTCAATGGAAAGAATAATTATTGTTCAATATCTAAAACAATTTCCCAATGATTACTTCGTACTAGTTACAGTGTTTTTAAATAATTAATGAATTTGGGGAATGCCAGGCCTCCGCCGTGGTTCGGATTCCACGTTAAACTGTAGGTCCTCCATTTCATCTCACAATCACCCTACCATTACACATTAGCGTAAGTGCGTATAACCCGAACGGGTAGTAAGATGCGGTGCTAATAATAATAATAATAATAAATAATTAAATTGAATATTTAAATTTAAAAAAGAAAATTCTGGTTCAATTTCAGATATTATTAGTTATGCTTGGAATACTAGCTATGATACTCGTCGTCAACTATATCATGATAGTACCCATGATTATTGTTGGAATTGTTTTCTTTGCTATGAGAGTGGTGTACATATCATCTGCTAGAAGTGTGAAGAGACTTGAAGGAATAAGTAAGTAGAGATAAAGAGGTTTTGTTTAATGAGTGTGTCGTAATCAACCGCTAGAAGTGGGAAAGACTTGATGAAATAAATAATTCATCCATAATTTATATTATACAATTATTTATATTTTATAATGTTTTATATCAACAAGGAATGGTGTAACCACAACAATAATTACTATCCCTTGCTATAATACATCTTGAATCTCATGTTCTTATACCAGTCAGTATTAATATCCTCTTTTCCATAGTGTTCCTTGTATTATTTCAACTTTTAACATTGTGTTTTTACTCCAGTCATCAACGATACGCTTTATTCCCCATGGCTCCCTGTTTTATTTCAGCTCGCAGCCCCGTATTTTCACACCTTTCAGCGTCAATGAATGGTTTACCCACAATACGATCATCCCACGCTCAACAAATGGTCCGCAAAGAGTTCGACCATCATCAAGTGAGAATATTTCAATTGAACTGGACTAAAGGTGTATTTAGATTTATGCCTTATTTCATGCAACATTATATGCGCAGAGCCATGCCCCTTTAGATCCATCTTGCAACATGCCTTTTGCCTCTTGTCTCATGCAACCCGACCAGTTTTCACTTTTGCCTTTCTTTCCGTGCGTCAGTATGCTTAGAGATCTCATCACGGGGAGTACTTGCTGCTGGAGTTTCTGCAACTATCGTCATTTTCCTGCGTAAAAAGAAAGGGAGGCGTCTTGAGTTTTAAATGAGTCAGTTTCTAGACACATTACTTTTATTACTTTTCTTCTTAAAGTTCAAATATTTCCGTTGAAGGTATGACCTAAGGCTCTTAATTTTGTTCAACACAGCCTTAGAACCCACGTCGTACGCTTCCCTTAGTTACTGGGCCACATCTCTACGCTTAACGCGATTTTTATAATCTGTGTGTGATGACCGCCTCAACAATGGATGTATGTGATAATTATTGATACATTCAATTGTTTTTCCGGCAACCCACTCTATCATGCAAAAAAAATGTTCACGGAAAACACAACTATAAACAACTACACAACAACTATAAATATCAACGACACCACCTTTAAACGTTCTGAAACTACTGTGAGGCAAGAGTGTTGAAACGTGATCGCCAAATATTAAGGGGAGTAGTTGCGCCTAGTTTCAAGCAACATGTTACATGAAAAGAGGCATAGTCTAAACGCCCCTTTAAACTTCTACTCTTAAACTTGTATCTGATGTAAACCATTTGACATGGTTATGTAACGACCAAAGTCCTAGAAAAATGCCACTTCTGTCGTGGGTTGTAGGGATAGGAGCATCTTGAATTAACATTTCATATTTTAGCTATTTTTTTATAATACAATAATAAATTTAGAAATAAACACTTAAATTTAAAAGTCCTATTTGTCCTTCTTTCCTATATCTAACTTACTAGTGGGTCCACCACAGGTATATTACGCACCCAGTACCCTGCCCCGCTGGGTATACCACCGCACTCTGGATATAATAGTAACCAGATCGTCGAGATCCCCAGCGGGAGCGGGCATCCCCCTCCCTGCCACCTGGGGAGGTGCCCCACTAGAGATTTCGCTCCACTTACTACCCACACTATCACCACTTATGGACTTACAACTAACTTAACCTAAAGATTTATAAAAAAAACTTAATACTAACTTAACCTAAATACAAGTTCTTCTGATAATTGGCTGCGGGGTCTTTCATTTGTTATTGCCGATCCATTTTTTGAACTGAGAGCAGCCATCCGATGGATCGGTGGATGGACCAGATGCCCAACAGCTCCAACCCAGCATCACACGCTTGTCGCCAAGAGGGCTGAACCCTATGAGTGAGGGGTTTATTCTCCCGTCTGAAGATGTTATATTGTACTCTCTAGCTGGTATCAAGGCGCCCTCCAATTCACACTACTGGAATCCAGAGAGCGCTCTTTCCCTAATCTAGACTCCAGTTTGCCTGTAGATCCCCACCACATTCTACCCAGCCAGCCGATAATCCAGTTTGTCTTTGTCACACCTATTGACTTAGTCGTGCCGTACTATTATGTATCATCCATATCTGTTGAAACGTTACTATCTACTGCCATATCACTGTCGCTCTTCATTCTGTACCCTTGTCTTAAGTTTACCAGTCTATTTTATCCTCTATTTTTCATTGCAGTTAAGTACTTATCTCTTTCTTATTTGAAAATATTATCCACGATTGCATCCAGGAGACTCCATTGGTCCAAGTCACGCAATGTGTGATAAACCGTGCTTTCTTGCAATGGTATCTGTAGGTTCATTATATCTTCAAACGTTTCAATACACTCCAGCACGACGTATTCTAGTCTCCCTACCACAATCGCAAATTCCTGTATCAGTTAGTCGTCTAGCGAAGAGAGTGACCTTATATGGACCATGCTCGGTAATTAAATGTACAAAACCTGGAGAGGGCTGCAGATACTCCATTCCCAACCGTTCAGCAAAGCTTGGAAATATCTTATGCGTTCCTCTACCTGTTTGGCTCCACTCCCACTAGTCTTGCCACTTATCTTCCAGATATTTCCTGACCTGAAGTCCTGTTGTTATCCCTGCTCTCGTGAGATTAGACACTTACTCCATATCCCCCTTTCTTATCCAATACAATGCTGCTCTCCTCCTCACCTCCAAGTCCAAGGGCCAGATACCCAAGGCTACACACAAAGTGTCTGTGGCAACAGTCTTGTATGCTCCAGATATCCTCAAAAGTACACTTCCCTGAAGGCTTCTGATTTTCCTTCTGATTCTTATTTGTCTGAGCCGATAAGCCCACGCACCAGCTCCACAACCAACAATGGCAACCAACATAGCCTGGTGATGCAATATGTTCAGCCTCGTAGACCGTTTAAATATGCCCTGCCCTATGCTGTTGATCTTATTCATAGCTCTCAAAGCTTTTCCACATGCGTTCTCCACGTGCATAATGAAGTCGCGCTTCTCATCCAGCATCACGCCCAGGTATCTGGTATCCTTGCTTCGTCTTATTTTCTATCCATCTATCTTAATCCTCGGGTTTCTCTTGAGTTCTCCCCTGAATTGCACGTAAGTTGTCTTTGCAGGATCGAAATTCAGTTTTACCTTTTTACACCAAAAGTTCATCCCAGTGAGAACTGCGTCTCTCTTGGCTTCTAATTCTCTTTTAGATGTTGCTTCAACTATTATCAGTATATCTTCCGCAAAGACAACCACCCCCACCGTTTCAAGAAGTGACTCAGTCTCCACTAAACCAGGTTCGAGTGTTACGTCCCAAAAGATCGGCTCACAGACCGATCCCTGGGGACATCCTTTCGTAAGCATTTTTCTTACTGTCATTCCTGGACATCTCAGGCTCGCATATCTTCCCCTACAAAAGTCCATAAGACTCCTATAGAGGTTCCCTGGACATCTAATTTATCTCAGACTCTCGAATAGCTCCAGCCACCACAATCTGTCAAACGCTCCCAAAATGTCCACGAATATCCCCATTACGTATTTATCTCTAGCCCTATTTACAAGATTCATGGCCTCACAGATAGCGTCCTCCGTATTCCTGATCCTCCTGAAACCGTACTGTTGTTGATGCATCCCCACAGCCTCTCTATGTTTTTGCAATCTATTGCACAGGATCTTTTCTCGCAATTTTCCGCATACATTTAAGATACATATTGGTTTGTACGATTTCGGGAGTTGAGGATCCTTATCCTCTGCCTTACTCAGGATAATTACCTCACTTTGCTTCCATATATTTGGAACGTGGCCCTGAGCCACGCACGTATTCATCATTCTAACTAAGGGTGCTACCTGTTCGCTTATATGTTGAAGGACCTGCACCATGATCCCATCTGGTCCAGGTGCCTTCTTCTTTTTCATCTCAGCCACAAGTCTTATTACCTCATCCTGGGTTACTGGATCTGTCACCTCATAATTGTCGTAACTACTCATCATATCCTGTCTAGCTATCACTTGTCCTTCGTCGTCTTCGTCTGGAAGTAGGGTGTCTATCAGCAGCCTCACTGATTTTTCCCCATTTGATTTAAATCCTCCCCCCGGCTTCCTTAGCGTCGAGATAATTGTTGGGGGCCTTACCTTTTCTGTATCTATCTGTAACGGTATTCCCCATGCGCTATTTCTCAATTCCTCCTGCACATATCTTTCTCAGTTTTCTCTCTTTACCGCCATCAGGCTAGATTCAAACTCTTCTTTATTCCATGTATACCCATTGAGGAGCAGTCAACGACTAGCGGGATCTATATACCTCTGATATATTCTTCGTGCTGCCCTCATCTCCTTTGGGAGTCCACCAAGCCATGGACGATTGTTTATATCCAATGTATCCTTTACCATTGGGATGGATGCCCTCATAGCTATCTGAACTGACCCAATAACTTCCTCGGCGGTGATAATGACATTTGATATTTTAGCAACTTCAGGCGGCAGCACCAGCAGCACCCTTGGCCTGTCCCAGTTTGCCTTACTTATATTGTATCTTATCCTTTTCTCCATGTCTATCTGATCTTGCCTTATACCTTCTATTTCTATTTCAAAGGTGATCAAATTATGGTCACTGATCGTCACCCCATCCAGCACTTTTCAGTTAATAACCATTTCCCCAGCTTCTTGATTTTGAAATGTCACGTCTATGTTGGAACTAGCCCCAGCTCTCCCTTGGTATGTTGGTGGATTCCCTGGTAGTTTCACCACTATAAGTTTTCTCACCGCAATTATCTTCTACAATTTCTCTCCTCTCCTATAGGCACGATGCCCTCCTTTTCTTCCGTCCGCTCTCCCTCACACATCGATGAACCACAGGGGTGACCTAGAATTCGTATCTGCTAAGTAAATAACAGGAGTCCCTCCATATACGTCATTTACTGCCTCAATCATTCCTAAATATGGTTCTTTTTCTTCGCTATACTGGAAATACAGATTGACAGGAATGACTGTGCCTATTCTTGATCTTACCTCAACACAAGTGACTCTCTCATCGCATACTTGATCAACCCTTGTGATGGTTAGATGCTTATTAAAGACCACTACTGCACTCATGGGTGAATTCCCAGAAACCACTATTCTCGCATTCACCAACATCTGTAGTATCTTCCCACCTCGGGTACTATACGGTTCCTGTAGACAGACTATGTCTAGCTGCAGGTCCTCCACCATCTTCCTGATCTCATCCATTACCGTCGCACTCCGCATAGCATTCAACTGCCCAATCTTTAATATTTCAACTGTAGCCATTATGGGTTAAGCGTAAAAACATAACATTTGGGCTAAGCTTTCTTCGAGTCAAATGCTATCCGACCGTTCGCTTTTACAAAATACAGGTAAAGCATTACATCAAGCTTTTCGTCCCTTCTTTCAAATACCTTGTGAATCCTTTACAGTAGTTGTCCCGCCTACGTAGGTAGAGTCATCGCCTTGAGTTGTATTCTGTCCAAGGCCTCGGGGGGGG
>CABEEJ010009477.1:0-18351 GCA_901482245.1 Timema douglasi
ACTGTAGGTCCTCCATTTCATCTCACAATCACCCTATCATTACACATTAGCGTAAGTGCGTATAACCCGAGCGGGTAGTAAGACGCAGTGCTATTAATAATAATAATCGTCACCAGAAATAGCCGAGCATGCGCGAAAAATAATAATTAAGGATTTTTTTTTAAATTTATCTGTGACTATTTTTTTTAACAAAATAAAAAATGTCTGGAGAGAAGCACGTTTATATATTTTGTTTTTTCCCTTCTCTAAAAAAATCTTAAAACATGTTCATGTTTGTTTAGTTAACTATGTCCTCTATTTCCTTATTTTTATATTCTTTCAGTAATGTTGAAAAGGGAGGGAGGGTGTTTTTTCAAAATACTGTCTCTACACATACATTTATGCAACTAAAAAAACTAGAATAAAATATTAAATCATAAGAGTTCGTTGATGAATGGACTCGCTTATTTAAAAAAAAAAATCTTCTCAAGAAAAAAATTAATCGCCCCTGAGGTCCGAGGTTAGGCAAGCTATGCGTGATAAAGAATATAACAACTAGATTAAATAAAATTAAATGTAAGAAAATGTTCATCCAAGAACATTACCTAACCCTTCCCTAACACAGAATAAGGTGACCTGGCTTAGTGTTTGGCAGGTTTTATTTCCCGTACACACGAGTGATGTTTACTAAATTAATTCAGTGCTGAATTCAGTTCAAGTCACCATGGGGACGACCAACATAAATGGTGATAAATAGATAAACAAGTACCACGAGAGCTTATGATGTATCATTTGGTTGTAGCGCAGGTATCTAATAGTTTTCTGCAATGTTTAGGTAAAGAAGCTTGCACATAAAAGTTACTACAGTCCAATTTTTAATAGGATTAATAGGAATTATAACAGTCAAATTTCCATATGAATAACCAAACCTGACAGCTATAAAAGTTAATATGGTTCAATTTTTACAGGAAGAATCTTATCTGACCACTATAATTATTATTATTAGCACCGCGTCTTACTACCCGTTCGGGTTATACGCACTCACGCTAATGTGTAATGGTAGGGTGATTGTGGGATAAAATGGAGGACCTACAGTTTTAACGTGGAATCCGAACCCCGGTGAAGGCCTGGCATTCCTCACATCCACAAGATGTCTTGTCAGAGGTGAAGGAAGGGTTTGATAATCAGATAAATCTGTGCCGGGGCCGAGGATTGAACCCCGGCCACCAGCACAGAAGTCTGACACCTTACCCCTAGACCACCAGGTCACCTACTGACCACTAGAAAATTTATTAGTCCTACTTTAACGTATTCATACATAAATCCATGTAATATACAGCTGTCACTTTTGATAGAAGTTATAAATTTATAAAATTACATTAATAAAATAGTAATTGATTATGATTTTTATCAGCACACGAGAATTTCTATGAGCACGAGCGAAAGGGCCTACCGAATTTGCTGAGAAAGGTTTTTTTTTTTCACATATCTTCCATGGTTATTTTATGTTCCGCTATCGTCATGGGACCTCCGAAGGAAGTTGGTGATGACAGATTTTTTATCGAACAAGAAAAAATTGTTGTAATTGGCAGGGGCTTGAGCCCGCTGACATCAGGTCCTGACGGGGAGCACTTTACCCGAAGAACCCTGAGATCGACAAGAAAATAGCTAGGTGCTATCAATGTTGGCTTGTAGGGAAGGGGAAGGGAGGGGAGGGGAAGAAGTTTGCATTTTCTTAATGGTCCATTTTCTGACAAGACGTGTATTAATCACATCTTGTGAATGTGTGAAATTCCAGGCCTTCGCCGTGGTTCGGATCCCACGTTAAACTGTAGGTTCTCCCATTTCATCTCGCAATCACCCTACCATTTACACATTAGCGTAAGTGCGTATAACTCGAACGGGTAGTAAGACGCGGTGATGATGATAATAATAATAATGGTCCATTTTACAAAAAAAAAGGATTTTAGTAATCATACATTGGAAAAAATAAACAATGATTTCCTTATCCTGCGTAAAACGAAGTATATTTCAAGGACGTAGCTTTAATTGAATTTATTTTATGAACGAGAGATTCAAAGTTTAAAAATAAAAATAAATAAAAATAAATAAAAAATATAAAAAAATATTCTGAATCCTAGATTTTCTTATATACAAAATAATTTGAGTAATTTAAGTATTCTAAAGTGTTGTTCCCTGATATTTCAGACTTTAAAAAATAAAAATAAAATAAAAACTTGAAAGTAGTTGTGTTAAGAGAAGTCTTGGAGCAAACGCCTTTAGTCCACCGACGAGAAAGGATCTAAACTTTGTTCCCTCCATCCAAGAATGGAAGGTTCACAAACACACAAAAATAGATTGGACTGCAGGTCCTAATGGGGTGGTATACCCTCTCTCATCTTCCGAAAGGATGTTTGGCGGTGTGTTTGTGGCCTACCTTGCACGGTTACAAGGGGCAGGAGAAGAGGAAATAGGACAAGCTACACCTCACAGATAAAACAAAAAAAGAGTCAATTTAAATTACAAATATTATTATTATCATCACCGCGTCTTACTACCCGTTCGGGTTACACGCACTTACGCTAATGTGTAATGGTAGGGAGATTGTGAGATGAAATGAAGGACCTACAGCTTAACGTGGAATCCGAACCACGGTGGAGACCTGGCATTCCTCACATTCACAAGATGTCTTGTCAGAGGCGAAGGAAGGGTTTGGTAATCAGATAAATATGTGCCAGGACCGAGGATTGAACCCCGGAAGCCAGCATAGAAGTCTGACACCTTACCCCTAGACCGCCAGGTCACCTAAAATACAAATAGTTATAATAATGGAATAAAATAGATAAGCTATAATAATATCCACACATAAATTACTAATTATTGTAATTACGATAACGTCATATGGAGAGGAACCCCCTTTAAACTAATTTAAATTAATTAGAACTATAATAGTTGTTAATTATGGTTATAGTCTCATCTAAATATTATAGTTTTTAAATTGAAAAACTACACCAATGCTTTTACCACGGAACTATACAGGAGTCACCCGCCTCGGTGGCGTAGTTGGCTAACGTGCTAGTCGTGTTGAGCTAAACTGCCGAGGACGGAGAGATCGAGGTTCGAATCTAGCTTGGGTGAACCGGAGATGGTTTTCCCCTAAATTGTTTTCCACTCTCCCTCCACGCAAATGTAGGTTCACTTCCTCTAAATTCAACCTTCCCACTTCCTAATCCATTAGCGTAATTAGTACTTAAGCGTATAACCCGAACGGGTAGTAAGACGTGGTGCTAAATAAAAAAAATACTGGAGTCTTCACGTGGCCAGGGTAATTCTTTCACTCATATTTTAAGACAGAGTCTGTGATGGACGTGTGTAAGTCGTCATGTACATATGAATGATCAATCAAGACAGAGCTATCAGATAACGCAACCACCTTCAACTCGGGAAGGCTTTTTGCTGCCAACTGTACGAATGCGCATTTCCGCACGGTTTTTCACAAACTTTGCCTTAAAATACGAGTGAAGCATGGCCCTGGTTACTGTACGAGTCCTAAATAGCTCGGTGGTAAAGATAATTAGCGTACTAGGCCTAAGGTTCTGGGTTTGAGCCTCGTATCTAGGTATATTTGTTAAATTTAAAGAATATAAGTAGCTATGCCTCGAATAATTATTTTCCCCAATTTTGATAGATTTTATTATAAAAAAGAAAACACAAGTTGTTTTTTGTAAGGATATAATTTATTCTATGTACCAAAATATTTAATAATGATTAGTAAGGAAAATATAGTTTTTAGCAGCTAAATAGATTCAAATAAAATATTTAAAAGAGCAAACCCTCGTCATCACTAGCCAACCCGACTAAATGAGCTTGACGTTTAGTAAGCGTGTCCATAACTCCATCAAAAAATACCTGTTGTGAGAGAACCCAATTCTTCATCATTGATATACTTGGACATATTGCACAGCTTTTTTTTTTATTTGGTGTATTCAACGTGTACTTTATGAGCCAATTTACAAGACTTACAAACTGGCTTAACCTTATAATAGACACAACGGATGCTCCAGCCGTCATTCCATCAATGTAAAACTATATAATCTTTGGATACTTTTTTTTTTCTTATATAATCTAGCTATGCAACATTTTGACATTAATATATTTCAGTAATGTAAACTTTTGAAGTTATTAAGGGTTTAATTTTTCACTCAGTAGAATTTTTTTTAAATATTTTTTTACAAAATGTTCATGCATTGAGTCGAAAAGGTTAATCGACGCTTCTGGAGATTGATAAAAGGGAGGGGGTATTATAACCCCCCCCCCCGATCCCCAACCAACTAAATCAAGCAGAGCCCCTAGGAAAACGCGACCCACTCTCCTTCACAGATATGTACACACGCTGACATAAAAATAAAGGTTCCACAATTTCTTCCCCCTCCCTCTATCTGGACGTTACCAGAGAGCTGCGCGCGCAGTTGCGCATAAGTTTTTATTCGGTTGAATTTTCTTGGTTCTTTCGTGTAACCTCTCCGAACAACCGATGATGGAGGTGAGGTCATTTCGTTTTAGAACTAAAAAAAAAATATATATTTGGAGATAAGCTGGTCTTGCTTAGCGTGTGAGGAGGAAGGTGGGTGTATAGAGGATTGTATCGAACACTTGAGGTAATCTCTGGTTGGTAAAGGGGGTCTTCCACTTCAGTCGCGTATCCCCGCCACTAAGACCGCAATATCTCGTCAAGGTAATGCCCCTCCTTAACCTCCCTAGCACCCCCCCACCAAAAACCACCCCTTCCAACCACCTTTATTTATCCACAACGCAAAACAAGGACAGACAAACTACAAAACAGTAAGATATGCACTTGGTATAACAATTGCATAAGTCACGTATGGCTTCATTCACCGATACAAATATTAATTTTCATTTCTCATAAAAAAAAAGTATCGTAATCTCAAAAATTTCCAAGCTCTCGAGATTATGTTCGTTCTAGAAGTTTGATCCCTCTCCAAACAAACAAAAACATAAAAAAAAAAAAAAAAATTATGTCAGTTTGCCTGTCTGGGGCTATAGCCGAAACCGTCTAATGGATTTATTTGTAAATTTATATTTAGATTCACTTTTCTCGTCGGGGGCTACGCCCCCAAACCTCGTGTGAGTTTTCTTTGCAAGGGGATGTAAACGAATGTAATTCCAGAACAGTTTTTTTTTTTTAATAGGTCTTACCGTTTAGCCAGAGACCTCCAAAGAAAGGTCCGCACCAACTTTTAAGTTTCTCCGTCATTTTGAATTTTGGGTTAGAAATTAAATTTTTCAATGTTTTGGAATTCCTCCATTAGTTATAGGCTAGACGCTCTAAGTTTTCCAAATTTAAAGTTTCTAGCTCATCTGGAAATGGATGAGTCAGCCATGTGGCTTTATAGTATAATAATAATATTAATAATAATAATAACATTAATAATAGTAATAATGTAATAGGGTCATACTCACCCCTGTGGTCGTCTGGTCCAAGGCGCTACTCTCGAAATATACTATAGTGCATAAGATGGGGAGGTTGGGGTTCAATCCCGGTTGGGTGTACTGAGGGTGGTTTTTCCTTATTGGTTTGCCACTCTCCCTCCACGCAAATTTGGGTACATTTCCTCTATATATAATTTTCCTAGTCCCTAAAACCATGCTCGTAATGAATACAAAAGCGTGTAAGCCGAACGGGTAGTAAGTCACGGTGCTAAATTAAAAAAACAAAAACAAGATTATATCTCAAGGAATAGTTGGTGATTGTGAGATGAAATGGAGGACCTACAGTTTAACGTGGGATCCGAACCACGGTGGAGGCCTGGCATTCCACACATTTACATGTTGTGATTAATACACGTCTTGTCAGAGATGAAGGAAGGGTTTGGTAATCAGATAAATCTGTGCCGGGACCGAGGATTGATTTCTCATATAATTCTGAACAAAATTTTCAAAAACAGCTTTCAAAAAACTGATCCGATTAACTGCGCCTGTAACCCGTTTCGATGGCCACGTGGTCTAACGTGCTACCCTCTCAGACTAGACTGCTGATGATTAGGAGATCAAGGTTTGAATCTCAGTAAGGTGTATCGAGGTGGGTTTTTTTCAAATTGGTTCTCCAATTTCCCTCCATTCTAATGCGGGTACACTTCTTATAAATATAACCTCCCTAATCACTAGAACCATTGGATAAATTAGTAAATAAGCATATAACCCGAACGGGTAGTAAGACAGGGTGCTAAAAAAATATCTTGGTTTAAGAAGAACATACCAGCATCGCGGATTTGGTGCTACAATTTAATTTACATTTTCCTTCTGTTCATTAATTTATTCAAGTATTTAGAGTGCAGTTTCTAGATCCAACGTAAAACCCGCCCATGACTTACAAACTAGCTTAGCGCGAAACAATATACCCCTATGAATGCTGCAATATGTGTCTAAAGAGACACAAACAGTAGATTATTTTAAGCTCCAAGTGGAATAAAACCAAGGAACCCTAGGATATAACCTTCCAGTAGAATAATGTAATAAACAACAAGAGAGTTTTAATAACCGTACGGGTGGCTGAGCAGGCCAAGGCATTGGACACGTTTGGATAATGCTGCGTCAACCTTACACGACTTGACGATTAACAATAATCTGATCCGCAGTGGTGGCAGAGTGGTTTAAGGCGCTAGGCTCTCTAAAATAAAATCCTGTCTTAAATTTTGTCTGGGTGCAAAACAGAGGAAAGAGGTAAAGGGGGGTGGGTGGGAGGGAGAGTTTCCCTTATCCTGTATCTAATTTTCCTGTCCATTTTATCATCTTTCCTTAACGATAATGCGGGTGAATTTCTTTTAAACAACCCTTTTCAATTTTCCCTATTAAAGTAATTCGTTGCTATCTTTATTGTATAAACTCTAAAGAAACAAAAAATAAAAATAATAATTGGATAACTTAATTGGAAGAGAAATTATTCGCTGAACGAAACTCACATAGTTCGAATCTTTGTTAAGTGACCAATGCAATATTTTATTTGGGGTAACCATATCACATCTTTTTAAAAGTTAAACAAATTGCCTGGAAAACAAAAGAAATATATCTGGTTTAAAAAAACTAGTCATTTGAAGAAGAATTTAAATTGATGTGGAGAGAAATAAAACTAATTTAACATTTGTAATTAGAACAAGTGAATTAAAACATTTTTTTATCTTCTTAATACATTTTATAATTGGCGTATTAAATTACGTTCTAAAAAGATTGTTTTAATTTAAGAGTATTTAAGTATCAACCAACCAATGTAGCTTACTCTACTCAAGAATATCTAGAGTATATATATAATTTAAGATTATTTCTTTGTTTCTTATTTTAATTATTATTTGAGATGAGCCCTCGAGTCCTAAGAGTGTTCAAGGATTTGAAAAAATATTGTATTAAAGATTAGTAAAAAAATTAACCTCTTTTTCCTTCAAATTTTAAATTGAGATTTGTTTTAGTCTTCCCTATGGATAATTATTAGTTTAAACTCCGTCGTAATGATAGGATGAATTTAACAATTAATTTACTATAGCAAAAAAAAAAATACCACATTTAGCTACGATTTATATTTTATCTTTCCTTTTATGTTAATCACTTATTCCCAATTAGTTACCATTTATATTTGGTCTTATATTTGGATACGCATTATAGATTTTGTCTTTGTAGTTAAAATAAAGATTGGAATTCGTAAAATCGTGTATTCAATCTAATTATAATAAACAAATTAATTAATGGTACGGTGCACTGCACTGACTTTCTACCGCTTTTAACTTAAAATATACATTTACTTAAAACTCGTAAGATTTGTGAGACGAAATATTAGGTCTATACATTGTTGTAGAAACAATAACACTACACCAAAGATCATAAACGAAATAATATACATTGTTACTACCTCTATGGCAACTAGGAACATTGTTACAGAAAAATGGAGAAAAAGGAAATATCTTTGTCCACCAAAGAGCATAAGAATAAAATTAAATTTCAGACCTAAATTAAAATGTATATGTATTTGCTTATAGTTAAGAAATTATTGGTTTTATAAAAATACATTTCATCTCTAATAGTTATACAACTTTACAATGTTAATGTGCGGTGTTAATGTGACGCCCACAGATAATCTGGAAGCGTGTGTAAAGAACAACCAAGGGATCACAAGAGAGAACATAGTTTTATTTTAATTAAGCCAAATATAAAGGTAATGAAGATACATTATATATTTCAAAATTGGCATAAAGAGCCAATTTGTAGTCTGACAATAAACATCAATTCAAGATGATTAAACTTAATCATAAAGATACATAATATTAAATAAGATAGATTATCGACAAACTATATATATGAAATAGCGAAGCCATAAAATTTACTTTAAATAAATATATAGGTATATAATAATGTATTCTGTCAACGCAGACACAAGGATAGTAAGATAAAGCGGTTAAATCTATGATATATAAGTTTCAACAATTGCCGTGGAATTCTATACTTAAGTAACAATGGATAATTTAATTTTATAATTTACTTTGAGGTGTATAAATATGTTCCGTAAACCGCCGTTAGAAACTATACAACCTAACATGATAACATAATTTGAATTAAATTACAATAATTTACGCTATTAAAGTGCGCATAGGCCTACTTTATTTTAATAACCTCCCTGAAACTCGTAAAAATATCCATGTAATCACTTAGCTGAACTAAGTGGAGATGAGAGCGCTCCACAAGTACACAAATATTACTAACGTAAATCATGACTTCCCCTTAAAAACAAATATAATTGACTCGTGGTTCACCCGCGTCAAACTCCACCAGAAAACCCATCTATGAAATATGATTACAATAAAGAAAGCCCAAACAATGATTATGAAAAGTATCCCTCCCAATTATTTACATCAGAACAGAATTTTGAATAAAGTTTCCTAGCCCTAGTTTATATCGGCGCCCTCACCTTTGTGCAAGCCAGTGGTACAATGAGCGTCGAGGTCACCGTTCGGCTGTTGCCCGACTCAGAACATCTGTCTTGACAGTTGCGCCAAGCCAGGTTGTCTGCGAAAGGGCTGATTTGTTGTTTGAGTACCGAGTCATAGTCATGACTCTTAACCTCGCGAATGAACTTGTTTACCTGATGAAATGAAACCGATGTAGAATACTACACTTGTATGATTGTGTCTCCCGACTCAGGATGTCCACCTTGACAGAAACGCCAAGCTAGGTCACCTGCGAAAGAGATGATCTTGTTCGAGTATAGAGTCACTGTCGTGACTCCTGACCTCGTGAATGAATTTAGTACCGTGTACGAACAGTTGTTTAATTAGTTACATTGTGAGGTGAAATTGGTTATAGTGAATGATTGCGCTGGGTCTCGGGATTTGGGGAGGATTTTCTTGACTGGGATGTGGGAAGGTGTGTATAAGGTATGATGATGAGATGTTGATATCACATGAGTCGATTTCCGGGAAGAGGATCGAAAGGTTAAACTTGACTGTAGGGATTAGGTTTGACGCGGATGGTTAGAGCGTCGAGGTAAACAATACAAGCCATTATATAATAGACACAGCCTACACTTGTTCTCAGAGGAGGGGGAAAGCAGGGTGGAAACAAAGAACAAAAGGAAGGGAGAAGACTGGTGCTCTCGAAGCTTAGCGATCAGTCCAGTAACTACTCGAAGTTTACAGAACATCCCAGATGGTGGAACCGGAAACGATCTTGGTCAAGTTAAGTCCTTGTTTGTTGTGGGCCGGGCTTTGATGACGAGCGAGGCGCTGACCAGCGTCTCGTTTCAGTCGAAATTGTTCAACCCACGGGAGAGGATGTCTTAGTGTGTGTTAGTGCTCCATCAGACGGAGAGTGGTGGTGAGTGTTGTAATTCCATATTACTGGGTGGTATGAGTTAGATGTTGTTATTCGTTGTAACATCGTTACATTAATAGACGAACTTTTTCACACAAGCTTTAAAATTATCAAACACAGCGAAACACAATTAATTAACTATGAACTTACCCGTTGCGAATGGTGACAGAGTACATGGAGTGATTAAATGTTGACTGGGGCATCCCAATATTGATTATTGAGCACTTATTAATATTTCACACGAGAGAGTTTCATGCTTATGTGTCCCGAGAGCTAAGAGACGCTTGGTTACAGTTTTTTCTGTTACATTAAGAGAAAGCGCGGGATTAGCACGCCTAGAGCCAATAGGGGAGAAGGGCGAATGCGGTGCTAACACCTAGTGCTGAAGAATATAATTAATAGCACAAAGAATAGAGCACAGCTGGCTCAGTAGATATATTCATACTAAACAGATAAGCTATTTCGTATCTAAAATATTTGCGGAGAAATATTGAAAATGGTAAAATCTATCCCCCCGTTAAGTACCCTCAAAATAATGTTAGTGAGAAAATTAGAATTGCCATCTTGTTTATAATTATAATGATAAATAATGTGTGGATATAAGATTTAATAAAAATCGTTATAGCTGATTTCTAGAAAATCGTTTTATTCCCTTTTAACTTTAAGTAAACTACCCTTAATTTTAGGGTTGGATTTCTAATTTCAAAAACCCATCGGGAGGACCTTTTAAAAACCCCAGATTCCAATTTTTAGCCCGATTGTTAAAGTAGTTTCGGTTCTAGTCCAAGTTACAGACAGACAACATTGCAAAAATATATATATATATTTTTTAAATTTCAGGGAGTTATGAAACGTAAACACTTATCAAAATATCAAATTTTTCTTTGACGATCACAGCACTTTCTTTTCGATGTGTCGAGATAAAGTAAAAATATTTAATATTAGTGATTTTCTTAATAATGTCGCATAGTTACTTCTTTCTCCAATGATTTTCTAGATTGAGTTTGCAAGTTGGTTCAAGCCCTGGCTTAGCTAAGACTTTCCTATCCATGCCAGAATCTCATTTTTTATTTATTTTTTCTCTTTAGTTTTGTGTGAACTTATATTGCTTCACCGATACATCATTTGTTTCTACATTGTTGGTTTTAATAATTGCAAAATACAATGTAATTAACGTAGACACATTGCGTCCTAATATAACATTCAGTAAATATTGATCATATATAATTAAATTTTACTGGAATTAATTTTACACACCTTTTAGAATCATATTAGTTAACTTTGTGTAAGCCATTGATTATGTTTTTAAATTAATGGTACGATACGTCGTACAGGACTTTCTCGCTACTTTTATTTAAAAATGGAAATAGTTACTTAAAATTCATAAGATATTTGAAACATATACATGATTACAAAAAAATATTTTTTTATTGAGCATCAAATTCCACCACAGAGCGTAAATGATGTAATATACCCTGTTACAGACACATATTGAGAAAATATTAGCATCTCTGTTAAAGAAATGACATAACAATCAATTTCCTATTTTCTAGATCTCCATTAAAATATTATACCCTATATATATATATATATATATTTATTTATTTATAACACGGAGATTATTGGTTTTATAAAAATATATATATTTCAAATAAAAGTTTTTCATTTTGAATAGCCTTACAATTTTAGATGATAAGGTCTTTCGTAATTCAAATATTTTTGGATATATGATCAAATTTGAAAATATATGCCTCCCTATAAGTCGTTTTTCTGTAAAAATAAATTTAAAAAATATAGATGCATCATTTTGTTTGTAATGTTAAGCTGTGCTTGGATACGAATTTTAATCAAATTCGTTTTAGTCGATTTTGAGAAAAATTGATACTTTAATATTTTAAGGTGTAAGGCGTCTTATGTCTTACGTCTTTCTACCGGTTTGGGCTATAAGCTTATGAACTAATTACACCAATGGTTTTATGGATGAGGAAGGTTATATTTAAATGAAGTGTATCCGAATTTACGTGGAGTGAGAGTGGGAAACAATTTTGGAGAAACCGTCCACAGTACACTCGACTTAAGATCGAACCTGGATCTCCCCGTCATTGTCAGTCTAGTGTACTGTGAGAGTAGCGCGTTAGACCATGTGGTGATACTAATAGTAATAATAATAATAATAACGTGAAATCAATGTAACTATCAACATCCGTTAAACTTAGAGATATCTAGTAAATGTCATTCTAGTTCTCTAATAGATTATTAACTTGACGATACATCTCTTGTTTTAAGCCAGGTCGAATGACGTAATTTCCAATTTACGTCATGGCAGAGCACGTATTACATCTCACGCGTCACATCCCTGTAACGTAGTTAACACTCTCTCACATCCTTAGAACAGGGGAGGCTTCTTGCGTTAACATGAACCGCGTTAGTGGATTTGCGTGAAACCTTCTTCAAGAACTTACACGACCCCCTTTTACTACCTCCCCCCATCCTNTCTCCAATTCGTAACATGGGCTAATCAAAGCTAAAGACACCCTTTCTAATTTACTCGCACGTAGACTTTAATATTCATTTTCAACCACTTTGGTGACTGCCTGGTCTAAGGCGCTACTATCACGGTAGATTAGAATGACTATGATCGGAATATTGAGGTTCGAATACTGGTCGGGTATAGTGGTTTTTTTTCAAAATGGTTTAGCACTTTCCTATCACGCATTTCCAGGTACACTTATTATAAAATAAATATAGCCTTCGTCATCCCTAAAACTAATAGAATTATACTACTAAAAAGCCACATGGATGACTCACTCACTCACTCACTCACTCACTCATACACTCACTCATACACTCACTCATACACTCACTCATACACTCACTCATACACTCACTCATACACTCACTCATACAACTCACTCACTCACTCACTCACTCACAATGTTTACCCACTTCCAGAGGAGTTAGAAACTTGCAATTTGGCGAACGTATAGCTTATAGCCTGTAACCGACGGGAAAATTCCAATTTTTTTAAATATACCCCCCACCCCGGAGAAAATTCAAAATGGTGGAGTAACTTTAAAATCGGTGTGGACCTTTCTTTGGAGGTCTCTTGTGGCTAAACGGTAAGACCTATCAAAAAACGGCTCTAGAATTACATTAGTTTACATCCACTTGCAAAGAAAACTCACCCGAGGTTTGGGGGCGTAGCCCCCAAACGAGCAAAGCAAGTAATTACTATATAAGCGTATAACCCGAACGGATAGTAGTAACCCACGGTGCTAAAAAAATTATTCATTTATGATCTGAGTTCCATTTGAGTCTTTATTTATAATTCAATGAGTTATCAGTTTAATTAAATAAACGGACACAGTATTATAGGAATAGCGTTTTAGAAACAAATGAGATTCAAATCTAAAACGGACAAAATAGATTTAAAAAATATATATTTGATATAATTTAAATGCACTTTAAGGAATAAATTAAACTTAAACATCATTTGGAGCTTTAATGGATTTTCCTCAACGCTAATCAAAACCTAACGTTTATCGGCTAAAAATATTTATTTTACTACAGTAGATTACCTTTCCGAGAATCTTCGTGGGCCGCAAAATAAGGAATCGTGGGCCACCAGTTGTAACCCTCTGCCTTAGATAGTGCGATCACCGATGATGAAATATATTATTATTTATTAGTAGCACCACGTCTTACTACCCGTTCTGGTTATACGCACGTACGCTAATGTGTAATGGTAGGGTGATTGTGAGATGAAATGGAGGACCTACAGTTTAACGTGGAATCCAAACCAACGGTTGAGGCCTGGTATTCCCCACATTCACAAGATGTCTTGTCAGAGGTGAATGAAGGGTTTGGTAATCAAATAAATCTGTGCCGGGACCAAGGATTTGAACCCCGCACCCCGAGCACAGAAGTCCGACACCTTACCCTTAGACCGACAGTTTCCCCTATTATTATTATTATTATTAAAAAGATGAAGTTATTTAGTCAGTTATGAATTTGAAAATGTCTACCAATAAACATTATAGCAATCAAGATTAACAGATAAATGAATATACCTGTTACAGGTAATGTGCGAAGTCTGTATAATGTATATTTTAGCCAGATGAAGTGGATAAAGTCAGAGATATAAAGTAATTTATCTAGTTTACGACATCATCCGAATAATATCGACACTAGCCAGCAAGACTTGGACAACGTGGGATAATATTTGTAAAAACTAAGCCACGTTTCAATTCGAATTTTATTTTTAAACATGATCTTGAAATTGGACAGTAAATTGGATCATAGTAGCGCACTAACATTCAAAATGCCTCATTTGATGCTTTAATTTCCACCAACCTAATAATCTAACTAACGTAGCCTCAACCATAGAAACTGCCACTATGCAAGTGTGGGTGGATAATGTCAATATTATCTGGATAATTACTTCGTAAAACATTATTCAATCGTCTATCAATCAACATTATCTACATATTTTGGATAACGTCAACATTATCTGGATAATATTGACTTTATCCGGGTACGGACTCTACCCTTAGCAAGTATATTAGTCCTTTCTTTGAACATAAACATTTGACAATCGTAGGGTTTAATCCCGTGGTCCTCTAGATATGGCTGAAGTAGTTCTCTTTTGGATATTAAAGCACCTCTTTGACACCACTATCACCACCACGTGTTATTAAGAGCGACGCCTTAGACCATGCAACCATTGAACATTATTGTTGCACTTGAACCAAAATCTGATTTTAGATAGTAAGAAACTTATTTGGCAATGTATAAAATTTACTAAAACATTATTATTATTATTATTATCATCATCACCACGTCTTACTACCCGTTCGGATTGTACGCACTTACGCTAATGTGTAATAGTAGGGTAATTGTGAAATGAAATGGAGGACCTACAGTTTAATGTGGGATCCGAACCACGGTGGAAGCCTGGGATTCTACACATTCACAAGATGTCTTGTCAGAGGTGAAGGAAAGGTTTGACAATCAGATAAATCTGTGCCGGGACCGAGGATTGAACCCCAGACCCCCAGCACAATATTATGACGCCTACCCCTAGACCACCAGGTCACCTACTACTTGGTCAAATTTAAGATGGTAGTAAGACGTGGTGCTAAATTATTTTTTAAAATATATTTTTAGTTACAAGAAAATGTATTGGTCTGACAACAATATTTAACATTTATATTATCTTCCTTTCTAATAAATCTCTTTTTATTTTAAGTTTATTATCAATAAAATATACTTCATTTGACTTAGTCTTTTTTCCCCCCTCCGATTTACATTTATTATTTAGCAACGCGTCTTACTACCCGTTCGGGTTATACGCTTTAAGTACTAATTACGCTAATGGTTTAGGAATTAGGAATGTTGAATTAGAGGAAGTGAACCCGCATTTGCGTGAAAGAATAGTGGAAAACCATTTAGGAACCCCCCCCCCCCAGTTCACCCGACCGAGATTCTAACNATCTCCCCGTCCTCAGCAGTCAAGCTCAACACGACTAGCGCGTTAACCAACTACGCCATCGAGGCGGGTTCCGATTTACAGAAAATGCGTTTGGATTATCCGAAATTTTGATCTAACGGGGGGCCCCACAGTATTAATACGTCATGTCATGTGATTTACAGCCACCACTATTGATAGATATTACCAATACCTATAAAATAACACTAATGACATAGTAAAAATGTTATCAATGTTGAGCGCGGATGAAAGAAATAAAGATGATGTATGTATTTTCTAAAAAGTTCCCGTCTACTATAATACGTACTTGAATTAGTTTAAACGAGACGTCATAACGCGAACCGGGTTGGCTTAGTCCAATAACTGGTTTAAACGGTCGTACAATAGTTCACTGGGGGTGGTAAATGCCTTTATTACGCTGTGCGGACGCTGGAAAATAAGATAGGGATTAACTAAGGCTCTGCGCGCGGTGCATTCATATTTAATGGATGGAGTAAAGGGATGGGAATATCCTTGGTGTCTAATGGTGTCAGAGATGGGTTTATATATATATATATAAACTCATCTTATATATAAATAAATGGAGAGAAATGTCATAGCTATTCCCCCTCCCCCTTCCTCCTAAGCACCATGTCTTACTACCCGTTCGGGATTTACTCCTATGTACTAATTACACTAATGTAACAGGGATACGGAAGGGTTTAATTTAAATGAAGCATACCCCCATTCGCGTGGAGGGAGAATGGAAACTAATTTAAGAAAATACACGTTCAGTACACCCAACCAGGATTCGAACCCATATATCCCCGTCATTGGCAGTCCATTATACTGCGAGAGTGACGCGTTAGACCATGCGGCCATCGAAGCGGGTAATGTAATAGCTGAGAATTGAAATTTCATTGGGTGAATTTAATCTTTATATAAAAATAATGTTTTTGTTTTTTTTAGATTTTAAATATTTTCGTGTGGGCTTAAAGTGACCAAGAAAATAAGGATAGTTAATTGAGTGTTATTGCCTTAGCGGAGCGAGACCTTGTTTTAACTCGACCTTCTGTTAATTCATAAGCCCGTTTGTTCCACGATTACTGCCAAATGTGTGAACCAATTTTCACGAAACTTGTCAAGGACAAATTTTGAACATAGACCAGATGATATATTCATAGGTTTGGTTTTAAAAATGTTTGACACTTTTTTGCGAGACTGATATGTATCTTAAAACATTAACAATGGTTATTCTCTATGAATATAATGTAACCCGCCTCGGTGGCGTAGTTGGCTAACGCGCTTGTCGTGTTGAGCCCGACCACTGAGGACGGGGAGATCGAGGTTCGAATCTCGGTCGGGTGAACTGGGGTGGATTTTCCTAAATGGTTTTCCACTCTCCCTCCACGAAAATGCGGGTTCACTTCCGCTAATTCAACCTTCCCAATTCCTAATCCATTAGAGTAATTAGTACTTAAAAGCGTATAAACCGAACGGGTAGTAAGACGCGGTACTAAATATTATTATTATTAATATAATGTACTATTTAATATTATTAATTTTATTTATAACTACCTTGAACAACCAATACTTTTTTTCCCCCAGTATTGTTTTATGGTTTTGCGTATAGATTAGGCGTATTTAGTTTGGGTTTTTTTCTTTGATAGTAAATGTAAAACTATTTATTTTGTTGTTCATTGTAACCATGCTTCCACGTAAGAGAAAAATGACAAGCATGCTGATACTTATGTCTTAAATTTAGATACTTTTTCAGTTATTTTATGGTTTTACCTGTAAACTAGGTTCATTTAGTTTCTTTTCTTTGATAGTAAATATAAACAATTTATTTTGGTGTTTGTTGTAGCATATTTGACATAGACATAAATGGTTTTTGGTAGCTAAGATGATTCACTAGAAGAAAAATAATAATATATTTTGCACCGTGTCTTACTACCCCTTCGGGTTATACGCTTTAAGTGCTAACTACTCTAATGGATTAGGAATTGGGAAGGTTGAATTAGAGGAAGTGAACCCGCATTTGCGTGGAGGGAGAGTGGAAAACCATTTACGAAAAACCACCCCCAGTTCACCCAACCGAGATTCGAACCTCGATCTCCCTGTCCTCAGCAGTCGAGCTCAACACGACTAGCGCGTTAGCCAACTACGACACCAAGGCGGGTACTAGAAGAAAAAAAACGCGTTAATATTCCCAACATAAATGCGAGCCAAGCCGTGGGCAAAAGCTTCTCGTTAAATGTAACGCTAATAAATATATACACAAAGATAATTTTCATGTTTGATATTTAATTATAATTTCATAATTAATTATGTGTATTTATTGTAAAATAAATTATTCACCGCAAACACACGCACCGGTAACTAAACTAAACGGTTTTAATGAGCGATATGATTTTCAAAACGCAGAAATTCCTTCGCTATAGTAATTATTTATTGCATTTTGGTTTCATTATCTCTGTGTTCATTAACATGTTTTCAAAATGACTCTTTGAAATGGTCACATGGTTTCATAAATGATCGTTTGTTTTGCTTCGTTTATAAAGTCATTAGATACAATCATCACCAGACCAATAGAATGAACAACAAGGTGTAAAGTACAAATTTACTCCAATATTGAATTTTATTGTTGTGGTGTTTCTATGTATATTTATGAGCGGCTTATGACAAATCTAATCGATGATGAACTGATCAAAATGTTGCAAACAGTTTTCACAGAAATCGCCTCTGTTGTCGAATGGCTTAAGGCAGATATGGAAAAATTGCGGCCCCGTTATGTAATTTTATTTGCCCCGCAAGCTATATCTATCTAACTATGAAACTAAAAAAAAAAATTATGGTACACCGAACAGAATTTCTCGCACTTTTATTTTAAGATAACCCTTCTCGGTGGCGTAGTTGGCTAACGCGCTAGTCATGTTGAGCTCTACTGCCAAGGACGGGGAGATCGAGGTTCGAATCTCGGTCGGGTGAACTGAGGGTGGTTTTTCCTAAATGGTTTTCCACTCTCCCTC
>CABEEJ010009478.1:0-18343 GCA_901482245.1 Timema douglasi
AAACATTACACCTGTACAGTTTCATTTGGAACAAAGAGGACAACTGCTGGGCCATCTCGTAAACCTAGGAACAAACATTACACCTGCACAGTTTCATTTGGAACAAAGAGGACAACTGCTGCGCCATCTTGTGAACCTAGGAACAAAGAGGACTACTGTTGGATCATATTGTGAACCTGGGAACAAAACATTACACCTGTATTCACCAGGGGCATGGTGGCGGGGTGGATCCAGAGACCAAGACTTTTTTCCAAAGGTTAATTTGATAAATAAACACCAACTGTTTGAATGATAACTTTAAGATTGAACAAAGCTCGGACCACAATTAAATTTTAACTGTTATGTTTCATTTTCACTTCCCAATTAAAGAAAATAGGATAATAATAAAAACTTTCACTTGAGATATAACGCAAAAGCATAATCCATGTGTTCAACACTAGAACAAATATATGTTATAAATTCCTTCATTGTCTACATAACTATAGAGGGTTATTGTATTGAGACAATATCGAGAACCACGTTTTTCTAAATATTAAATTAATTTAGTTTTGATTTTGTAGAAGTTGTTTTGTGTAATATGCTTGTTTATAATTACTCAAAATAATTACGTGGTCCCAAGCTAGTTTTTGAATGGAAGGAGAAGGGTGATATATTTATTGTTAAAAGTGTTATTTTAAACTATATCGTTCCTTCTTAAGAACAAAAATAGGTTAGTGAAATATTTTCTGTAAAAATAAGTTGTATGAAGTAATTAATCGTAAGATTATAAATGAAATCAATTTTATCGTTTGTTTCCCCTTCTTTAAAATTCTAGCTACACCACTGGAGTTACACCCTCAACATTCTCTCAACTTTACTCGTATGGATCATACATAATATAATATGCTAAGAAGCAAACAATAAAAATAAATATTATTACAGGTGTACACGATTCGAATTACTTTACTTTAAAAAATTTAATGCGTTTACATTAAAATAAACCGTTATCAATATATGTATTTTTAATAAACGATCAAAGTCTGAGAACACATAAGATAAAGTGTTGATAAGCCTAGCAGGCGTTTCAAGATAAAACAAACGTTGCTACTCGAAGCTAATGAGTTCAAGTCATTAACACAATTGTACGGGAACGTTCTATTAAGTAAAATAATTACGTTTTTTAAGTCTCTAAAACTTACCAGGTTTAACAGGGAAATTTTCTACACTTAAATATAAACAGACAGGCACTAAAAACACGATAACATTATCACACGCTATTTGTCACGCAGGAAAACCATACACTTCCACGAGCAATGTACATTTAAACTTCATGTATTCACAGATGTTTCTTTTTAATTTTAGGCATTTATCAAGTATCATCCCAAGATGAGTCTGTCAGCCGCTCGACTCGAACGTACGCCGACATTCACATAACCATTTCGGCTGCCGCAGCCAAGTGACATTAGAACTTTCTGCAGTTATGAGCATCTGCAAGCGCCCTGAGAAATGCGTCTATGCACATGCGTAAATACTACACTAGGAACAACACCAAACAGAACCTTGTTGGGTTTTTTTTAATAATAACGTTAATATGCGCGTGACAGACTTGAGTGTGTGTTTTTTCATTTAGCATGTGTACAGCATAAAGTGCCCTTATGTATACAGACACCGTTTTATTCCTAGATTAATACTAACGCGTCTGCAGATATGTATTTTTAACAGATCTACAACCACTTGTCTGTGACAGTGGACAGAAAAGCTCCATATCCACAATAAACTCACCGTTTTATCCAACATAAGAAAAAGAATAAAACTAACAATAGAATTTAGTTCTAAAAATAATCATAGGTAGCGCTAAAGATCCTGTATGATTGTAGAATACATCATAGATACCGCCAACGAAAAATAATAATTCAACTAAAGAAGTTAAGCGGACTGAGCTTCTCCACAATCTCCCAATAGTTAAGCGGACTGAACTTCTCAACAATCTCCCGCTGGTTAAGTGGACTGAACTTTTCCACAACCTCATAAACGTTTATTCAAGTGGAAAACTGGATCTGAGCAGGGTGAAAACTGTAGAAATAATAACAAAATATAACCATGATAAAAATAAGTAAATAATTAATAAATGCGCTTGAACAAAATGTAACCAAAGTGAAAATAAGTAAATAATTAATAAATACGTTTGAAAGACATTATTAGTACAAATTATCATAAAATATGGAACCATATTTAGGAACATTTGAGATATTTAACTTTGAACTTATATCAGAGATGAAACTTGTCATCTAAAATCGACAAGTTTAAGGTGCCACAGTTTCTCTATTTGAAATTGCGGCTCGAGCCCACTTGGTGGTGTAGGTAGTACTAGGTACCTACAACAACCCTACATAGTCGTGGAACCTGGATCCTCTGGAAACTTTGAGATGTTTGACTTTGAACATACATAAGACATGCAACTAGTCGTCTAAAATCGCCAAGTTTAAGGTGCCGCAGTTTCTATATTTGAAATTACACATACAATCTTAACGTTATTTTATCATCACAAATTAAGTTTGTAATGATATAGAATTATACATCTCAATAATTTATTATTCACATCTTTATTCAAAATTACGATATTTTAAATGAGAGCTGGTAGTAAGATTTATTTGTGTTAAGTTGTTAAGCTGCAAGGTATGGCGACAACCTTCTACGTCTCTGTTTAAAAGACAACGCAGTTTTGTGAACAGAAACGCACCTGGATGAATACACCTTTTTTCTTTTAGGAAGCTTTGAGAAGGAAATGTCACTTGATATACCCCTTCAGGGAACGCATCTCTTCAATTTCCTTCCTGACTAGGAGCCGTGTAGGTGGAGTTTATGACATCTTAATCTGTGTTCTAAATCTCACGTATCGGGAATTATCATGCATATAAAGTAATAGTCAGGCTTTTATTAAAATCTACAACGTGTGAAATATCTAGAAAAAAAACTGTTTATCTACTTAAAATTAAAATAACTATAAAACACCAGAACTTTTAATTTATAAAATAAGACATAATCCCTTTTTAATTATTATAATACAGAACAGCAACCTTGGACCCAATTCAATCATTATATCAAATGTCACTCTAATGGTGGCGTACAAACATTAATATATCAGGCTAGCTGTTTAAACGTTACAATATTCGATATTTATTTGTTTTACCGTTCGATCTTTTAAATATGTTGCTGGTTTTCTTGCATACACGATAGAACGGAAATTTCACTGTAAACTCTGCAGGAATACATTAACAAAGTGTGATGCCAACATGGAGTCATGGCATGATTTTCTAATTTTTCATAGAGCATATCTCAATAAAGGGCATGATGACTTAGGGAATCTCAAATCCCCTACAGATATGTTCACACACATATCCTGGAAACATTTATTGAGCAATTTCCTTATGTGCAACACAAAGAAGGTATTGTACATGTAATGTTAGGAAAGTCATTGAAGAAAATAAGGATCATATACCCTCATTGGCTTAAACAATGCAAAGATCACAAACTATTTTGCACACAGCCACCTCCTTAAAGTTATAATCCACAATCCCTTGCTGTGGACTGCAAAGGAAAATATTTAATGTTTAGGGAAACCGACAAAGAAAATACGGAACGTATTACACCAATAATCTCATCTCGTTGAGTGAACTTTGGAGAGTTAAGTACTTGTGACTTAACGCTGATTTTGATCCCCATTAAATGTAATAAATTAACTGTTTTGTCTCAAAAGTAATATTTGTAGTGTGTTTCATTTTGAAACGTTGAAATAATGTAAGGATTTATAAAAAATAATTAATTTAATGTTGAATAATTATGAATGTGTTACAAACAAAAAGAACTGTTTGGCTTATACTTTAGGTTAACAACTTTGAGTTTTAAATAGTAGGCTGAGATGGGAGGTATATTTCAATAAAACTTTTTAGTGGTCATAGTCTGTAAAAGCTCAAATATGTACCGGTACCTAGCTACACACTCTTTATAAGACTATAGAACTATAGTTGATAAGTTAAATAAAAATAAATACAATATTCAAATAATAGGACATTATGAATGTAAAGACTCAAAAACTTACATTAGTGACCAATGTTATATTTACTACTTTTTGATACTTAAATTGTGATTATTTTACTCCATAGTGCCATTGATCCTTTAGTTGAAAGTAATTTTAAGAATGTATAGCAATGTATTTGCACCACCGAAACGTATCTTTACGTAAATAGACAATTTATACTTTCTCTCGACGCCTTGAAGAGAAAATTACTGGGATATTAAAGAAATTGAAGTCCACATTTTGATAAATGTCAGCCCCCTGAACCCAAAAAAGCGTTTTTTGCGATGCCGTCTGCCTGTGAATCTATATATAGGCCTAGAGCCGACATTATTTTACTGATCTGGATAAAACTAGTATATATGTTTTTTGTAAGGTTTCCCCAAGGATTTTTTGGAATTAAATATCTTACCTGAAAATTGAGGGTAGTTTACTGAAGGCAAGATAAAGAGAAAACAAGTTATGTCGAAATCTGATGAAATGATTTTTATTAAATTTCGTATCTGGGCATTGTTTATCACTACAAACTAAATGACCGTTCTAATCATCTATGAACATAATTTTAAGGGTATTTTACATAACAGGTATTTCCAATTTCAATCATAACCTTGCAAGTATTTGAGACATGAAATAACTCACTATTTTAAAGTTTCAGTAGAATTAAATTTTTTTTAAAAAAAGCCTTCACTTGAAATAAATTTTTATAAAACCAATAAATTACGTAGGGTTTTTTCATTATTTTCAACTTCAGTCCCCCCAAAATCCACCTACGTAAGGGATCGTAAGATTTTTAGTTCTCCCCTCACCCCTTTCCAATTTTACGTAAAAGTGTTTTATGAATTGGTAAATTATATTATTTTATTGGATTGGTGATGTGAAATAATTAAATACTTATTGCAGTAAAATTAGGTGTAACACATCATTAGTAAATGAGAGTTTATAGTTATGTATGTATATGGACTACGCTTTAGCGCCATCTGCCATCGCTAGGTGCAACCTTTTTGACCGTGCGTTTGTAGAAGTTTTTTTTTTTTAGATTTTGTCTCACCATAAACATTGATAAAATCCTTAGTTAAGATGAATTCTGCCTACCCCATGAAAACGTAAGAACATACTGATCACCCCCGCTCCAAAAAATCCTTACGTAATTTATGGACGGTCCCTAGCTTCCGAGATATTGGCAAATATATATGTATTTTTTAAATTGGGGTCTCGGAAAGCGAGAGTTTATTATTATGCTTTTTGATGAGCAGAATGTTTCTGTAAAATATGAATAATGAACAATACGTTTCTTTCATTTATGCCTCTTGGTGGAATGTGATGCTCTTTTTTTCCAACATGTTTCTGAGAAAAAATCTATTATTTGGTTTCATAAATCTTGCGAATTTCAAGTAAATGTTTCCATTTTTGGACAAAGTAGAGAGAAACATTGTGTGTTACACCATACCATTTATTTATTGAAAAGGCTTAGTTATTAGCCTTAATAATATGGAAACTAGTTAATATTATAAAACTTATAGACTAGTTTGTAGTTTTGTCTTTATTACTACATAATTTCTCACATAGTGGATACCAAAACTGATATATTGAAAACATTCTTCCTGGTGTAATCTTGACCAAATAGTCCCTTTCAACTGCTATTTAAAAATACTGCATCTAAATATTAGAAGTATAAATCGCAAATTTGAAGATTTATGTTTTCTCTCTTATATTAAACTAAATGTTGAGTCAATAATATCATCACGAATGTGGATATACTGGGATGAGACATTATTGCTTAAAATTACAAACTACAAGGCCAATTTTGCTTGTAGTTAAACATTTAGGTTTACAAACCTGATGGTAGACTCTAATAGACGAAAATATGACCTGAGAAAAACTACCTTATGACCATTAATTAATTATACTAAGTGGTAGGGGGAAATTTTCTGCTGGGTGCATGTGGAAGGAATTTGGTATGACCATCAAATTAAAGACAATGTACAACTTAATCGACCCAGCCCAACCAGCTCCGTCGTTGCTTCCATGAAGTTATGGAACCTTTACAAAAAACAAACAAATATAATGTACTTGTTGAAGTACTACCACAACTTAGCTAGCGGAGAGCACGAAATAAACATACCTGTACAAAATACACTTAACCCAACAAAAAGAATACTCATATAATATACTATAACTATTTTGAAACAACTAATGGAGAAATAATGTATATAATGGCTCAATAAAGATGGTTGATTTATTTTATTGTAATAACAGTATTGTAGCCTACCTCTCCAGCCAGCCAGTAATATACAAAACTAAGTACACTTTATCCCTCTTCCCAAGGGTGTTAAATTTTCATACAATTATACTAATCCTAATAAACAGTGAGGCGTTATTAGAAAAGGAAAAAAAATCCAAGTACAGTCCAATCAAAATATAATCATACATAAGTTTTATCCTCATTATACAACCACCCCAAACTAATGAACTGTTCCACATAGGCTATCTATGACGAACAAAACATTTACACATTTGTGTAGTTATCCTGTTTTTTTTAATAAACCTATTGAAGTTCTAGATTGAATAAAGAAAATAAGGTCCTCAGTAATGGAGGCAAAAATACGAGTCATAACCCCTTGAGGAGCAGCTTAGCGGTTGATAACTTTAGCTATCCTTATGGCACCAACCATACTTACTTTCCTGGGTAGATCCGAGAATTTTTCTTAAACAAATTCAGGGGGAAATTTACGTTACAAGTAACAAAAAAAGTGAGGTCTATCCTGAACAGAACCGGGCTCACCATTTACGTTTTTTGTTGTAGTCAAGCGAATTTCCAAAAAGGTATCCAAACACGCTTACACTCGTGTAAAAAAAATAAATTATATTTTGGCGAATGTAGATAAAATACAAAAAACAAGGTCCTTTTTCCAGCTTTACTTCGGTCTGCACCTTCTTAACAGACAATAAAAGTTTATAATATGTGTAGATTGGCTTGGATGGCGACGGACTAAAAAAAACACGTCCTCTCACCTCCATCACTTAAAAACCCAATGTCCTCTACAGAATTCTCCCATCCGGGCCCTATTTCCGGGTGTCTTCCCAGAATTACCCAAAAGTCGGCCGAAAAGGGCGTTAAGATTCCCGCAAAAAAAATCCTAACTCCTAATATAGCCTTTTTATAGCAAGTATTACATTAGGGAAAACGCTTAAAATTAACAATAATAAAATTATGATTACTAAAACAATTATAGAACAATTATAGCCTTCCTTCACGACAAAAAATACCCGCCAGAAAATAATAATAATAATGATAAAAAAAACAGATTTATCCTCCCTCTCATTCTACCCTCGCGTGGCAGACATGTCCACCTAGAACTAGAGCTATTGAGATATTGTTCAAATCATGTCTTTCAGATTAAAAAATGTAACTAACTTTACTACAGTGGTGTCAAAAATTTTGTAGTTTATTACCACAACTTTTCTCTCTGCGGCCATTGCGACCCTTTGATAACTTAAAAGCGTTCAAATCCTGGTTTTTAAGTTTTTTTCCGCTGTGTATTAATACTATCTGCAGTTAACTACACCAGTGGGATAGGTAAAATTTAGAGGAAATGTACACTTATTTGCTTGGAGGAATATTAGAATAAACTACCCCTGGCCAGAATTAAAATCCTTATTTCACCTTCACCAACAAAGCAAACCGAGAGAGCGTGTCACTAAACCCGTATGTCCACTAATGCTTATTTTAATTACTATAAATTGTTTATAATAATGATTATATGTGACTAATATGTAGTGAAATAGAATCAACAGGCCCGAGGTTGGGGGATAATTTTTACATTATGCTAGCAGGATTACAAGGCTGCCACAGTAAACAAGTCAGCAAGAGGCTATCAGAACGGAATAGCCAAAAGGAACCTAAGCAGTGACTTGGTCGTTTTTAGCACTTTAACAACTTACGTTTCTATTAGAATTTCCTATCTTCTTATAACTATTAAAATCCTTGAAGAAGTTAATATAAAGCTAAAACCTCTATATTGTGACCCAAAACAAAACACGTTGTGACCCCCAGGTTGGAAACAGCTGATTATTATAACACAGTCGGAAACAATATTTAACTAGTAAGCTCCCGGAGATGTAGAACTCGCTCGTCACTTTATTAAAGAATTAGAAATTTGATCATATTTATCTAAAAACATTTTCAACTGTAAAATAAAGCAATAAGATGAAACTTATAGATATTTCTACAATATTTTGATACCTGTCTACCATTGCCCTGCTTCATAAGCTCATGGGAGTTGCCCTAAAATGTTAATACTGGTACGTCAATAAACTATTCAAAACATGTGGTAATTTAGCGCGTGAGGGTGAAGGGGCTTCCCCTGACATTTTATTAAATAACTCATGGCAAATCAGAAATCAGCACGCTAAACAACATGGTTATACGAAATTTCATACAAATCGAACTCTAAACAACACATTAAAAAATGTATCCCAAATTTGAAAATGTTAAAGGATGGAAAAAAATATTATTTCTTTGTTTAATGTAGTCTACTGAATCAAATGTAAAATTATAAGCGCTATAACAATGTAACACAGTTCTATTACTCCTTTTCCTTAATTGTTGCCTTAAGCCTATTTAAATTACTTTCTTGAAATCCTATTTTAATAAACACTGAAATTAGATACCTACATCAGTTCAATTCACAATAATATGGATACGTGATAGAAAAATTAGTGTGTATTTCAGAAATCAAATACTAACACTAACATCAATGTCCTCGTTTAATCAGTCAGAACTTTTGATAGGAAAACAAAAAGGTTTCGTGACATTCACTGCATTTATGACTTCAAAATTTAATAAAGCCCTAATTAAGGCATTGGCTGCACAACATGATAATTTGAATCATAAAACTGTGACAGTCTAGCAGCCACGAAAGTAACAACTAAAAACAATAAACCATAAATAAAAAAACATTGGCTTCAAGCATAGCTGGCTGAGTGAAATTTTGCTACTGAGCAGCTCATGTTCCCTTATTATTCGTTTCTATACCTCATTAGGCATACACTCACAGGCCACTGTCTCTACCTACTGACAACGGCGCTACTAGACTACTTGATTAACTAAGATTTCTACAATCTACTAAACAAGGAATATCCTTTAAATATTTGACGATTTTTGAAGTTGGGATTTTTTGTAGAGTAGGGATCAACAGTTGGGAAATTTTAAATTTGTCTTTCCAAGTTTTTGGTTAAAGACTTTCATAATATAAAGTAATGGGGTACAGAATAAGCCTATAATTTCTCAACTTCAGCTCTCAAATCTCACAAAATTCCCAACTTTCAAGCTTTTAACAAACATTGGTGGTGGGGGTGACCCCCCCTCACCCCCACCCAGTGCAATGTCCCTGATTCTATTTCTGACCAAGACCTGGCATTTTCCCACATGGGCTGGTCCCCACATGGGACAAATATGCCCAGAACTGAGCCGGATCTGGGGCAAATATGACATGCCCAGATCTGGCCAATTCCAGTTCTATTATTTTCCCACATGGGATAGAAACTTTGGCACCATAAACTTAACGATTTTATGTTGCTAGGTTAATTTGTTATGTAAGTTCAAAGTCAATTATCTAAAAGCTTCCAGAAGAACCAGGTTCTACGGCTATGTAAGCACCTAATACTACAATCCTCACCAAGTGTGCTCATCCCGCAATTTCAAATATAGAAACTATGGCAACTTAAGCTTGGCAATTTTATGTGACTAGGTTCAGGTGTTGCCGCAATTTCAAATATAGTAATTGTGGCACCCTAAGCTTGGCGATTTTAAATCGAGGTTATGTTTTCAATATTTTTTATTTTATTTAAGTTCCTGAAAGAACCACATTTTCGTAGCGCAGATTAAAATTTGTATAATAATTTATATTAAACATGAATTTTAAAGTCATTTATCAATTATTTACTTATTTTTAATATATTAATATCTGGTTATAATTTCTTTAGTTGTCACTATACGCATATCCTTTTTTTCTCCCCAGAATAAACGTGTATGTGGTTGTGGAAAGTTTCGTCTGCTGTCTGCGGCGACACATGTACAACACTGTCAGATATTTCTTATGAGAAGTTGACAACACTGTCTACCTAACTATGACAAGCGCTAAAGTACAAAAAAAAGTCTCTTTATTTCGTAGCCCTGTATTTTTTTAAGTATTTAAATATTTCTTGGAAGTTGGAATGTTTTTAAAAATATATGTATTTTCAGGTTTGATCTTAAGAATCAATCATGGAAAAGTCTAGATAAAAGTATTGATTCATCAAAAATATCGAGTGTTTAACTATCGATTATATAACTCGATATTTTAAATACAATAAATCGAAAAATTTATTTTTAATCACCGCATTTCTAATATGAATCCGAGTAGTACTTAATTGTGTGTACATATATATTAGTAATGACTATAATCAATTTCAAAAATTGAAAACAAATAACCACCACAGTTGGTGTGTAAATCATAATAATATAATTTTTGT
Organism: Timema douglasi; assembly: GCA_901482245.1. Classification (NCBI taxonomy): domain Eukaryota; kingdom Metazoa; phylum Arthropoda; class Insecta; order Phasmatodea; family Timematidae; genus Timema; species Timema douglasi. The sequence goes on from CABEEJ010009478.1 coordinate 10,568, forward strand.
GAAATGAGTCCAGCACACTGTTCCAGTGTAAACATGAACGGTAATTAGTAGATATCACGAACTTTGTGAGTTGATGTAAACAAACCTTTTCTACATTGTTATTGGCCACCTGACTCGCCTAGCTGTTAAAGTTCGACGAAGCGTGGCCAATAAAATGAAGTATGTTCAAGAGCGGTTTGTTTAAATCAATTCTCAACTTAATTTGTATAAGCTACAAATCTCTTACATTCCAATTTGAAATTCCAATTTATGAGTATGTATAAATTATAAATTAAAAAATTACTTACTTTTAATAACCCAACTTTACATAACCTAACACAACCAAAAGTAATAAATTAACACAAGTAAAACACTTTACAAAATAAAACTATACATTATTACAAATAGAAATTTAACAACTTTTACCATTACTCATAAAGCTATCAAAAACCATTGACAGCCCAATAAGAAAATACTTTGACTTTGTTAATAAAAAAACACATAAATTTGACTTTTTATAACATCTAACCTTGAATACTAAGACATTTTTTGGGGAAAAGCTATAAAATAAATAGAACTAGGCCTACATATAAGCTTATCGTGATTTAAAGAAACCGAAAAGTCAAAATTGTAAAACAAGGGAATGTTGTATGTTGAAAATTAGCATGGTTAAAAAGCATAGAAATAGGTAAAATTAATAATGCATTAAAATTTTATTAGACCTAGATCTAATCAGTCGATATAGCTCGTTTGTAGGCGTTGGCTGACTCCATGGAGTTTTAGTTCTAATTAATGTGCCTCATTCTAATAAATATGGTGGACATAAGCCAATGTAAATAAATAACTTATTAATCAATAATTTATGGGATGTATGGGGTAACTAGACATTAACCGGCCCACAGGAAATTTTCAAAAAATGTATTTAATTTATTTACTTACTTAGCATCACGTCATACTACCCCTTTGGGTTATACGCTTAAGTACTAATTGCACCGATGGGCTCGGAATTGAGAAGATTGAATTTAGAGGAGTGAGCCCGCATTTGCGTGGGAGAAGAGTGGAAAACCACCGTACCGAAACTCGAACCTATCTCTCCACCCTCGGCAGTCTAGCTCAACACGAAAATAGCGTGTAAGCTAACTACGCACCAAGGCAGGTATTTTCTTACAAACACCATTCGTTTCCCTCCACACTTTTATGCCAATAATCACACTTGTGCAGCCATATAACAAATATTGTCTATCTAAAGACAAATTGTTGAAATAAATTTGCACCGATACCATATTACAAGTGATTATGATGACAGTTTTAAAAAAACCAAAAATTACCTGTGGTTCTTTGCTACTAGTTTACTAAAAACTTAGTACATCTAATCCTTCCAAAACTATGTTAGTTCATCATCATCATCATCATCATCATCATCATCAACTGTTTCCAACCAGTGGCCAGGTCTGTTTACTAAAATTCCTCCATCTCCCTCTGTCCTTCCACCATTCTTCCTCCTGCACTCTCCTCTCCTCTCACTTGCACACTTACTGCTATCTGCTCCTCCCATCTCTTACATACTTAATATCCATCCATCTTCTTGGAACCCTCTCCCCTTCAATCCTCATTACGTGTCCGTACCATCTCATCCCAGCTTCCCCTACTATCTCATGTACCCCTGTACCTGTAATGTGCTTTAAATGGTACCTGTATACATGGTATATCCAACAGTTAAGACATAAGTTATTAAAACTAAGTCCGTCGCCTTGGCTCATTCTGTAGCGTGTCTTTCTACTGAGCTACAGTAGCCCCATGGCTTCTTTGGTGCTGACTGACAGCTCACATCTGACAGCTAAAAGCTTTGAAAAGCTACCAGACCAAGTTATGTATCCCTACGCCAAACCATATGATCTGCAAGAACATGTGTTTAGCAGCTGTCTCACTTCTGACGGTCATAATGTAGGTATATACCTAAATGTTGACTGTCGGAAGTGAGCTGTGAGCTGTCAGTCAGCACCAAAGAAGCCATGGGGCTACTGTATATACCTAAATGTTGACTGTCGGAAGTGAGCTGTGAGCTGTCAGTCAGCACCAAAGAAGCCCATTCAATTCCTGGCATGGCCGAAACATTTATTATTAGCTAAATGTGGTTTTCCCCTTTTACAGTGATGTATTAACGGCCTGGGGGCTGGATGTTGTATCAGTTTTAGATTTAAGTCAGTTTATAAGTCGTGTGCCGATATAATCGATTGGTTCAGAAAGTGCAAGTTAAATACCTCAAAAAATAAAATATTTAAACTAATTTCATGTGTTTATACATCAAGTCGTGTGAGCTACAGTTGTATTTTCTGACGTGCCTAGTATAAATATCAATAATAATGGTTCTCACTGTTGACTGTAAACAAAATGTGTTGGTTCTTACCAAATAGTCTCCCTTATTATCGTGGTTTCACACTAAACACTTGCTTGCATATTTTCTGTCGCTCCAGATCCGTATTCCAGTATTCCGCTGCTGAAGATGACCAAGGACGATTGTTTGAAAGTTCTTCGCGAGAAAGGTGAGTTTGGTTATCCCAAGAAAGCCTCGCTCCATCACAGTTAACGGATCTTAATCGGTGTCGGACATTGGGGGGAGCATGGGTGCGGCTTGCACACGAGAAGTAAGGAGGGAGGCCTAGGAAAATTGTTCACATGCCTTTAGGTGCGTTCGAGTATTAAATAACAGGGTGTCTACCATCCGGGAAAATCAGGGAAAACGGGAATTTGAAGTGATCGGGAAAAAACGAGAATAAGTCGGGAATTTGGTAAATCACAATAAAAATCCGGGAAAATGATATTTTACTCAAAATATGAAATACAATAATCAGTAAATTATGTCATTTTTTTTCTTGTAGCTGTGTAATATATTTTTAATTCCTAGTAAACAATTTTAATACAAATTAAAAATAATTATTCAAATTTTAAAGCTTATTATAATTCATAAAAAAGATTAATAGAAAAATGAGGGCGGAGGGAGGAGAGAGGCGAGTTAGAAGGATGTGACATACTTTTTTAGTCGGGAATTTTAGGAAATGATCAGGGGAAATCAGGGAAAAGGTCGGGGATTCCATTGGTCAAGTTGAGTAGACACCATGAATAAGTACCTCAGCGAGGAAGGAGGGTTCGACCCTGTCTCATTTGGGGGCGAGGGGTCAAAACAAAGCTTACGTAAGACAGAGAGAGGGGGCAAAAATAGCGCAGCGACCCGGCCACCACAATTGGGCGCACGATAATTAAAAGAGTCAATAATGGTTATTCCTTTGAATAAATTACAAAAATTCTACAATTAATATAAGGTAGGTAAGCAAGATGGGGCTCCAAAATGCCAAAAATATGTGTATGGAATGCGTGTATGGAATACATGTGTGTTTTACTCAACCTAACTTAACTTAACCTGAACATGATTTCATTTTGATTTAGTTCCACCTCCCGGATAAAAAAAAGTTGGGGTGCCCATGAGCCGTCAGAAGTAAGTCTAATGTGTTCCGTAGCGCCCTAGTACCCCTTCGGGTTATACGCATACATTAATTACACTAAGGGAACTGGAATGAGAACGGTAGCTGTTTGGAGAAGTTGTACCTGCATTTGCACAGTGGGAGATCAAGGAAACCATCTATGAAAATCACCCTCGGTACACCTGACCAGGATTTAAACCCCGACCTCTCTGTCCCTGGCAGTCCAGTCCAACATGAGTGTGTCGGCGTTAGACCATGGAACCACCGGTTTGGGTAAGTCCGGTGTTGTGTAGAGCTGATAAAGATCAGCTTTGAAGCTAAGTCTGTTTCTCAAATTGAGTGTATTAATGTTGGGTGCGCAGAGATGCTGGCGTACGCGCAGGTGGTGGATGTGTTGAGAGCGCAGGGCAAGCTCACGCCCCACAAGAAGAGTTTCCTGCACGACGTTGCAGCGCAGTTCAATATACCTGAGGAGAGACACAAGTCCGAGGTGCGAAGGGCCCTGTCCAGTCAAAAACTCCACACTATCGCTGAGCGGTGAGTCAACACACAAATAGGGTGAATGACCCGTTGAATGAACATGAGTGAATATTCCCCTCTTAAATAAGCATTCCTTAATATATTTACCCCTTCCCAGCCCTCTCAACTATTTCTACTTTCCTTTGTCAATGCAGTCTGCCCGCCAGTATGGCGACCATGCTTACATTAAACTTATCGTGTAAACTTCCATATGGAATCCCATAGTCTTTTGAAGCTTTGTTTAAAGACAGTCCTCCTAGTGCCTCATTCAACTTCTCTTCAGTGTAATCTCCATAGGGTCGCCCACCTAGCTTCTTCTTATAGACTCGCGGCTAAACTAAAACATTTACTACGGGATCACCTGATTATATGGAAAAGATGGGCGATAATTTCATCGATAAACATATATATTTTCATTAAATTAATTATAGCAGGCCTATATTAATTGACATATGCCATAAGCTGAAAGACAAGACAAGCCTATTGTCAGGACAAACCACTACCATTCCACGGGATAAGTTATTTGAGAATATTAAGTGCGTGTTAACATTTCATTCACGCCATGTACGTTTTACTAAATGTACACACCTAACAATCCTGAATAGTTTCGTATTGGTTTGTGGGTTATCAATCTCACCCCACATTACTTTTACGTGCCATAAGCTGTTGTTATCCATAGATATGATTTAACTAAATTATCCAACAACAAAAAATTAATACTTACCTTTTTTTTTAATACTGGACATTGAAAAGTTTGGCAGCTTTAAGATTTACAAGCATTTTAACCACCATGTAAAATATGTTTTATCACAGGCACCCGTTATATGTGTGGTTTCCCTCCAGACCACAATTATTGGTCATGTGTCAGAGTGACCAACTGTAGTGTGCTGATGATTCACGCCCCAGTCCACGGTACTTTATTTGTGTTGTAGTTGCTACACCTGGAATGTAAAGTGAAAACAGATAGTAGTGACCTTGATTAACTTTATCGAGCCAATTTAGGAACATTAGAGCTTTCTTCGAGCAGAGGAACACATTTGGCTAGGAGAGGTTGATATATAACACATATGTACTAATTATACTAATGTCTTAGGGTTGAGGAAAGCTTAGGAAGTGTTCCCAGTTTGTGCAGAAACAAAAAATGTAAAATTGTTTTAGAAAAATAAAAAACACCTGACTGGTACTCGAACCCTGTTCTCCCCATCATCAGCAACCCACTCTCTTGCGAAAGTGACACTTTAGATGATTTGACCGCCATAGTGGTTGATTTAAGATAATATTTAATAAAATGGCCGTAAGATTGAAGTGATTTTTTGTGGAGTTCAACTTTGGGCACTGACCGTCTCGGGCCGTGTTCCAAGTTTTGCGATGAGCTCTCGGTGAGGTGAGGCCGGTGTGCTAGACTCGTTTGAACATACGGCACATGTGAAAATTTGAAACATTGAGGACAGGGACTGAATAAACATTGGAGCGTGTTGTCCCCAGGTTGGACGGCCCTGGCGCATGGCGGGAGTGGGTGCTGGAGGGCCGAAGACTCATCCCTCTGGTGGAGCGACTCGAACAAAGGAACGTGAACACATCCCTAGCCGACTGGGTGTGGACCAAACCGCGGCTCCGCAAACCTCGATCCAAGCTCTCGACTGCACCTGTCCCTGCCACCGGCTCGACGCAAGGTGATCAACGTTGAATAGTTATAAACATTGATAAGATACTACTCCGATAATCCAGCCACGAGTCGAAAGAGAAGTGAGACGTCACTTTCACACGTTATTGAGATAATAGATCAGTGGTGCGAAGCTCACCTTTTAAATGCAAAGTTAACGGTGACCTGGCGGTCTAGGGGTAAGGTGTCAGACTTCTGTGCTGGCGGCCGGGGTCCAGTCCTCGGTCCCGGCACAGATTTATCTGATTACTAAACCCTTCCTTCACCTCTGACAAGACATCTTGTGAATGTGGGGAATGCCAGGCCTCCACCGTGGTTCGGATTCCACGCTAAACTGTAGGTCCTCCATTTCATCTCGCAATCACCCTACCATTACACATTAGCGTAAGTGTGTACAACCCGAACGGGTAGTAAGACGCGGTGCCAATAATAATAATAATAATAAATGCAAAGTTGAAGCCTGAAGCATACAAATAAAAGTCAAAGCAGCAGTTGAGTTATATTTTCACATAACCCTACTTTAAACGTTTAAATGATATATTAATGATGGAGTGTCAACCTCGATGGTCTTGGGGTAGGCCTAAAGTGCTTGTCTCGGGATTTGATGTTCACGGGTTCAAACCCGACTGGGGTTGCCGGATTTCTACTGAGCGATAAAAATGTGTAGCACAACTTTCTTCAGCCGTCAATTGTAGGATGTAGAATAACCCTGGAAGTTATGTGAAAATACCTTTCCCGGCAAAATTGGTAGGCCCTTTCTCTCTCGCTCATGGAAATTCTCGTGTGCAGATATAATCAGTTGGTTCAGGAAATGCACGTTATATATCTCAAATAAATAAATGATGGATTAAGTAGCCAAGTTACGCTAGTAGTCGCATTTACATATATTCTTCAAATTACAAAATGACACCTACACGGGAATCAAACCCGAACTCAAATGTTCCTGGTTCGATTCCTGTGTCCAGGTGTAGTTTTTAAAATTAAACGATACTATCCGTTAATGTTTCTAGCTAAAGAGGAAGGTTAAGAGTAAAAAAAACAAAGCTCACTAAATTATTTCATGCTGACTTTGTGAAATTATTTGTGCTTACATTATAGATGCCATTTAATACTAGTGATTGTTAAAATACTGTTTAGTGGTTGTTTTAAAAATGATTGTATGTTGAAATCTGTCATATTTGTGAGATATTTTAAATATGTTCATACTATATACAAGTTTTATTCTCCTTTCAAAATGTTTTGAAGATGCAAAGGTAGATGTCGAAGTTGAAATGAAGGAGAGTTGACCTTTGACATTTCGAAGCTTCACATAGCCCTAGTTTTGAGTGCAGATAAAAACTAGAGCACTAACTCGACAATACTACACCATTGTTAGTACAACAGAGCCTTACAGGTTTCGAGGTTCCATTTAATTTGAGCCGGTCAACAACAAAAAATGAAACATTGCCAGTTTTGACTTGTGAGGAGGAGTCGATGTTGTGTTCCGAGACTTTACCCCTCCTTCCACCCCTTTGGGTGACTAGAAATAGAGCAGTGAATTACAGCTTCAATAATGTAAACACATTGCCCTCTGTGTTTGATTTATTCACAGAGTCTGCTCTTACTGTACATTCACTGGTGTTTATCGAGTACCTAGTAATTTTGTTCTAAATGGTCCCCCCCCCCCTGCTAATTTACCCCGTGTTATTCAGATTAGTTCGAGTTTTCAGTAATCCGAGGAAGTCTCTATCCCATACACCTCGATTGTTTTAGCACGTTTTTACTTCATGTTCAGGTTATATGCATATGTATTAATTATGTAGCGAGTTAGAGGAAGGGCACCTGTATTCGCATGGAGGGAGAGTGTAAAACCACCCTCAGTGCACCCGACCGGGATTCAAATCTTAATCTCCCTGTCGCTGTCAGTCCAGTCTAACACAAGAGTGACGCCTCAGACTATGCGGCCACTGAAGGTGACCTAAAATTATTTGATTGTATCTCCTACACTATGTTTTAGATGTATAGACCTAAAGTGTTGAAGAAATTTAAAAAATGTATTGTCGGTGACCTAGTGGTCTAGGGGTAAGGTGTCAGACTTCTATTCTGGCGGCCGGGGTTCAATCCTCGGTCCCGGCACAGATTTATCTGATTACCAAA
>CABEEJ010009479.1:0-18339 GCA_901482245.1 Timema douglasi
AACTGTTTTGTTGTTTATCTAAATTGTATTGACTGATTGTAGTACTAATGTTTTATTTTAACTATGTCTAAATAAACTAAACTATTCCTTTATCTGCCATTTTGAATGAATTTAGTGGACATACTTTGCCGTGTTTCATTGACTGTTTGTTGTAGCTGATTGTAAATCATATATATATTTGTAATATTATCTAGAACCTATCCAGTACAGTAGCTGACAGCTAGTTAATGTTACCAGATCTTCTCTCGTGTATCCGTTCACAGGACCATACGTTGATTTGTTGTCACTTTTGGTAGTCACAACTTTCACACCAAACTGTTTGTTTTTAGTTATCTTTTCTTTTAACTGTTTTTACGTTATTAAAACACAAACATGGGAAAATAATTGTTTGGATGTTTCTGCGGTTGAATTTACAAAAGTGTATCCTGTTAATAAATTAGGATGGTGAACCAGACAAAATGAGGACAGAGGATGACATTAACTGTGTCCGGTTAGTAAGAAGCTACAAGTGAAAATATAATGCACTGAATATCTCTTGTCACAATCACCAAACAAAAAGCATTGTATATTTTTTTTAGCACCACACCTGTTTAGGTTATATGCATATAGGTTTATATTAACACTTTTGATTGATAATATAATATTACTAAGAAAATAATATAACAATTCCAAATGGGTGAACATTAGTGACTTTTAACCAATGTTTGAAATCAAGAACCCTCTGCTAGCTATCAGTTACCAGGACTCCAAACTTATATATTTTTTGAATATTGTTGCTTACCTTGTCGATGATCTCTGGAAATATTGTGCTGAGGTTGAAGTTTGCTAGTGTTGTACCACTACTGTTGGCGGCATTTGGTGACGCTGTGGACTGTTGCAAGGTACGATGAGTTGTAGCACAAGATGGCGGTCTTGGCGGGGAGTAGAAAGTTCCGTGTGTATTTGATGAAGCACTCGGATACATACTGGACGCTCCAGACTGTGAGACTGGTAGAAAGTTAGTAGTATGATTGAGATACATGCCATCATCTGTTAGCATCGGAGAACCTACTCCTGGAGGCATCGCCAGGTAGCCTAGATCAACAAAGTTATTGAACCCCGAGCTGGACGACACGACAGGTTCCGCACCGCGTCTTCTATTGCGCTGTTTCGCGGTGGAACAATTATTGTTAAGATTGTGATTTTGAGAGGGAATTAAAGATCTTTTGTTCTGATCACTGCTGCCATTTTGGTTTGTTTTCACTAAGTTATGGTCAGAGATTGAATGTGATGTTTCATTTCTTGGAGCATGAAGTTGTGAAGAAGAAACGGAGACAGGAGGATTCGAATATATCGTATTGTACGTGTTAATTTTAGATCCTTTTGCAACAGCAAGAGGAGGTAACGTGAAAGAACTTGCTGTACCAGGAGGATCCAAAAAGTTATTACTTCCAGAAATATCTGGCAAGAATCCTGATGTCATAGACACTGGGACCATTCCAGTGTTAGTATGGTGGACATTATGGGCAAAGTTTGAACCGGGGTGAATTTTACTCCCTTGCGGATGAATGTTATGAGCAGATGAGGAGTATCTTAAAGTGCTGTTGGTGTATAACTGCTGATTTTGTTGAGGCGGACAAGACAAATTATTATGATTGACTGAAAATTGATAGTTGATATTTTGGGATTGAGATATTGGTAAGTCTAAAGAGGCCGGTGCAATGTAATTATTAGAAATAATGGTGTCATTATTAAAAGTTGCTGATGCTGATATTTGAGAATGGTTATGGTAATTTTGTTGAAGAGCAAATCGATCAGAAACCACCGGGGGTGGTAATGTTATTACTTTATGGGCTGCATCATTTTGTGTAATGTCAGAGTTTTTACTGTTCTGATGAGAATTTAGTCCAATAAGAGCTTCAGCAGAGTAGCTGCTAGCTGGCGTTTTGAAACTTTGAGCTCCTATGATGGTCTGTTTTCTGCTCGTGTTGGTGGAATTGGAGGGCCACTGAATGTTATCTGTGACAGACAAGAGTGGGGAAGATGAATATTCCAGATTGATTTGGTCTGAAGTATGGGCCATCTCATTGGTCCTGGTACTGGAATCTTTCATATTTTGAACATGGCTCATTCCTCTTGCCATTATGTCCGAGGTGCAAATTGTACTATTGGTACTATCCATCTGTGCAATGTGAAGTGATTTGTTTTCATTCTTTACATCCCCTCTATTTTGGGCCGTGTTATCTTTCTGCCCACCAGAGGTAAGTTTATGCGGTCGCACTTGTTTATTAGATAAATGAGATTTATTAGCATCAACTCTGGAAGAGCCTGATCTTGATTTGACAGAGTCAACAAGTTGACTGACTGATAAAAAGTTATTTGTTCCGCTAGATGTACCTAGAAAATTGCTACTAAATTCATTTGGACATAACATGTCCATTTTATTTTTACCGACAAGTGTCTTGTCATGTCTATTTTTTATTTGTTTTCCAGATATTTGTGTGTTCATCCTTAATTTTTCAAAGTGATCATTTCCACTAAAATTGGAGTTTGCTAATGATTTATTTAACTGATGATCATCTGCTGTTGTCATGTGACAGGATGTACCTAATGCTAAGTCACCAACTAGAGTGGGCAACGTGGAGGGGACAAACATGCTATCAGATGAAGCGCTTGCTATGGAGTACACACCTTTCTTCTGGACCCAGGAACCCGGGAGTCTTGACTGAGAGTCATCCAATGAAACCAGATTACTCAGGTGTTGCTGAGCTTCATTTTGAACCGGGGCGGGTTCACTAGGTTTATTCCTCGAAGTGTTATTCTGATACAAGTTACTCTGCAAACAAGAGTTGCTGCTATAAAAGGAAGAGCTATTCACAAAATTTCTATTTTCAAAATTTGGAAAAACATTTGAATTGCTAGCTGAGGAGTTTTGACCATCTCCCGCCGCATTGCAAAATTCTAATTCTTTGTTTATTTGGGAAGAGTCTACTGAATTCAGTGAAGATGTAAAATGAGCCCCAAACGGTTGCACTAATGGAATATTTTGATTGGGTCTGACATCTGGAGTAGTCATCCAATTAACAGGTGGGCGATGTTGCAGTCGATGATGAGAAGAATGTTGACGTTTTGATTCCAAAAGGGACGGAACCTTGAAGGTATCGAAGCACGTAGAATTGTTTTTTCTCGAAGTGTTATTTTGTTGCACATCCAAATTAAGCTGCACTGTATTTTGAGAGAAATTATGTGATATTTGACTTTCACAGCTAGGTCCAAAAAATAAGTTAGAAAACTGATCATCTGACTTTTTTGAATTGGCTGAAGTTTTTCTGGTACTACTAACATTTTTCTCATGTTTTTGTTTAGTGATGTTATTTCCTATAGTTGTGTTTGAAGTAGATGTGAAGCTAGGTGGATTATTGAAGTTGTTAGTGTAGGGTATGGATACCGACTTCTGTCCGGTATAGTTAGATGACGTAGTATATTGAGGCATACTCATAGTGACAGGCTGTAGAACATCACAATGACTAGTGTGACCTACAGGGCCCGCTGAGGATAATGTGTTCCAGGACAAAATGCCAGAATTAGAAGAATTTTGAGCAACAGGAAATGATAACGTAGGTGGCTTAGTTTGTTCTCTACAAGTTGTGGCTTGCGTATAAGTTGGCGGACATATTGTGTGAGATGGAACTACAGAGTAGTTATTTGAGTTGAAATATTTGTAAGGATTACCAACTGCGCCGGAAGTGACATAAACAGTGGAGTCTGATTTTACATTGGAGAAGTTATGAGAGCATCCATATTTGAAAGCATCTGAAGAACTGGATGCCGCACTAGATTTGTATGTAAATGACTCAACATTCTTTTGTGTATTATTATAATTAGATGATGATCCATTATCCACCACCTGATTAGAAGTTTGTCCGCACAACCTTTTACAACCTTGAGATACTTCTTTTTCATTGAAAGAACGTAACATACTTATATCTTTAGTGGGTTGGTTTGTAAAATTTAATGAATTTGTAATTGTTGAATTCTTAGAACAAGTTGAACTTGGTGTTAAATTATTATGAAAGCCAAATGTTGTTGGAGTATACAGATGTGCAGAGTTGTTGCAGTCTTGATATTTGGATACATAAGAAAGTGTATCTTGTTTTGGAAGATTTACTTCTAAACCTGAAGTGATATGATAAGTTGAAGAATCTGTGAAACTTGTAGTTCCCAAGCTCGAGGTGTCGAGTAAGGGCTGTGCTGTCGCCAGAGAGCCCGCGGGCCTTACTTCACAAAGACCATTTGATCGGAACTGTGTTCCAACATTTATAATATTATCCAACTGATTTAATTTCTCTGAATGGTTTTCATCGTATTTAGAACAAGGTATTTTGAGTTTTTTCCACTCATCACTCATATTTTCACAAGGTTGTGCTTCACTGGTTGGTAGAAATGTTCCTGCGCAACTTACAGCATTGTGACTCGGAAAGTTGAACGACTCGGAAGTTTTGTCCTGGTGTTTTGTAAACAACGATTTGTTAGAGAATGGTTTTATGACTAATGTTGAAACTGAGTTTACAGATGATGATGTTGATGATAAATTAGAGGAAGCTGTTGTTACTTGATGTTCTTCAGACATTATTGAAACACAGTTTTGTTTATTAGAGGAAGGATAGTGATCGATGTTTCCGATCTGCAACAGAGTGGTTGGACCTTGCAAACTATCACTCTCGACATCTTCTTGGGAATCAGCAACAACATCAGATACTTTTGATGAAGATACTAATGGAAACGCTAACAGGAAAGCTGCAGTAGGGGAAATTGATTCTGGATGTTGGCCCCCAGATGGAACTTGTAAAGATGCGAAGATATCGTTAGAAAGTTCGTGGTTGTGTAAAGAAAGACTGAGAGATGTTGAACTGACTTCATTATTGTTATTATTATTATTAGATTTGGGAGATACATTTGCACAGGAACTATGAATGGGTTCAAAAGTGCTATTTTGGGAGATTGAAACAGACGCACCACCGGGGAATGGATTACTTATATTAGTAGTAGGTGAAAGAATTGGCAAAAATTTACTATCCTGTGTTTCAAAAATACTTTCACTACAAACTCTTTTAGTATAAGTTGAATTGTTCAATGAAAAAGAAGTTTGGGTATCAATTGCGTTGAGTGAATGTTGGGGCTGTGAATAGAATATATGAGACGATGTTGTAGGTAAGGCCACACGGTTGTCCTTGAACTGTGGTGTTCCATTGTTGACTGCTAAACTGCAAGTCACAATATCATGTGATGATGAACTGCACAAATCTGAACGATCGTTCACACTGAATTTTGTTTGAGAATTTCTTCTTTGTTCCATAGTCTCATTTGGTTGAGCTATAGATTCTACTGTAACACTTTTTTCAAAAACCACTGGTGGGTTTTGATCTTTATTAAATGGCAACAAAATTGGGGTCGAGTGTTTTGACCCTGGTTTATTTTGTGGAGTTGGTTGTTCAACCATTTTATCCTTAATATTATCTGTAGTCAACGTTGGTGAAGCAGATATTTCTGGTTCTGCAACAACTTTACAATTTTTATCATCTCTTTTAGGGGAAGTGTCTGTACCATCATTGTCAGTGGATCCTCCAGCAATATTTCCTAGTATGCCGCCATGTTTGTTGCTTACAGAGACTATTGGAGTATCGCTGCCGATGCCATCCGAGGAGGAACAGACAGTGACCACGTTATTGAGTGTTTCACTGGCGGCACACGCCGTCACTGTCTTACACAGAGCATCAATGGTGTAATTCTCAGATTTGGTTGAACGGACAACTGTGCTCACACATTTTGTGCTATTGCTATGTACCATCTGATTTTTCACTGAATTTTCAGGAACCAATTTGCTACTATTTTTAGTTTCATCATCATCATCAGCAGCAGAAGTATTACACGAGTGTTTAAATTTCTTTGATTTATTGTTTTTCTCTTCACTATGATCTCGTTTTTTCACACTCCCTGCAAATGTATCTAATATTTCTTGATTTGAAATATTTTCTTTGGCAAACCTGTCTGAAATTATATTTACATCAGGCTCTTTGTCACGTGACTTTGATGTGTGTCGCAAAACGTTTTCTTCATCCCACAGTTCTGAAGTGTCCTTGGGCATCATTTGTTTTTCACATACTTCTTTGTGTGGTTCAGTAGTTTGTTTTGAAATATTTCCTTCCCCTTCTTCTTTAGAAACATTATTTTTATAATATTCTGGATGTGTGTTTTCAGATGACCCTACGGTTTGCTTCAATATGTTTTCATCTGATTGTAGTTCACAGTGTCCTACTTTTGACAATTCTGTTGAATCAGTTTCCAGTTCTCCTGACTGCACAGTGTCTTTATGCTTATCCAAAATATATTTTGTTGCACTTTCTGTTTCGAGCATGCCAATATTTTGTTCATCACATGATTCAGATGCTTGTCTAACATTCTCCTTGTCAATGTCGTGTGAATCAGTGACAGGAATATAAATACAGTTAGTTTCAGTCACATTATCTGTATTACTGTTTTCTGTATTTACCTCTTCTATTTCGTTCTCCTGCTCTTTCACCACCTGTTTAGTTATATTTATGCCAGTTAAATTCTCCTTTTCCTTACACAACCTTTTTGAACCAATTTCTTTCAATTTTGATAGTTTCAACCTCGTTTTTGCTTTAGTTACTATTGTCTTTGACTCCGCTACACTTGTAGATATAGTTTGCTTATGTAAGGGTTGGTGGTGTCGGACCGTCAGCGCGGGGATCGGCACTTTGTTGGAGAACGTCGTGACGGTGGAATCTACCACACTCCTCCTGATTGGCTTGGAAATTAAGGGAGCAAAACCTTTTTGTGGCTTGTTAACAGTTAAATATGGACTTGATGAGATGGTATTTAGAAGGTTTTTCTGTAACATAATTACAGAGGAATTTTGCAGTGTTGACAACTGAAACTGTGGGGATGGCAACACTGGAACTATGTTACCGTTTGCTAGTATAAGCGTCCCTGCTCCTAAACCAGTGTTGGTAATAACTGTAGCCGGTGGGCAAGTCTGAAGGCTTGCGGCCATTATCGGAGCAGTCAGCAGGTGTGACTTTGTGATAGCCTCGTTCAATGTTTTTGTTACATCAGTACCGCCGGCTCCGTTTGGAAGCACTATGGATATGTGGTGAGGGGAGGAGGATGGTATGGTGATCTGGGGAGTTACAGACATGACAAAACACGACTGAGAGACACCCCCAGACTTCGTACCTGAGGTAGTAGTGTGAGCTCTATTGTGTTTAGCTTGTGATTGTGAACTGTGACAACTATTGGTAGCAGAACACTTCTCACTCGCTGAGTTTGCCACGGACGCAGCTCTAAGGCAGTTTGCAATCAACTGTGCTTGCTCAACTATTGTCTGGCGTTTCTTTCGCACTTTCTTTGACGACTTGCACTTTTTGGAAACATTTTCTTCGAGATTGGACGGGTTTATTGAGGTATTTAATGATGTATCAACTGCTTTGCAAGTGCTTTTTTTGGAGCACTTGATTCTTTTAGTATCAGTAGGAGCAGATTTAACAGTATTAATTGAAGAAGAGTCAGTTTGTTGTGTTTTAGAGTCCACCAAGTTCTCTTTTAATTCTGATTTTTCTATACAGAGAGAGGGAAAAAAAGAGAAAAAATGTTAAATCAATGGAAAAAGAGTTGGAAAATACATGTAAATGTGTTCATAGCTTTTAAAATTTATGAATAAAGATAAACTTATATCAAACTATTATTATTTACAATTAAATTAAAGGTAAACAAAATATATTTTTCACTCAACTTACCTAAACACATTTTATTTTATGCCTACATCAAGCAAAATAAGCAGGTTTAGCTTTGTTTGAAGTTTAGTTTGTATACTAATAATAATAATTATATTTAAAACAAAGTCAGCTCCAGACACACTTTCTACTCGTTAACAGTTTTAAGAACATCGCACAAGAATATAATAAGTTAATTTGATTAAAAAGAAAGGATTTGTTTGCTCTATTCCAGAGCTTAGACCAATGTAGTTATTAATGAGACACGTCATTTGGCCTGGAATTTATATTATTTATTATTTAGCACCGCGTCTTACTACCCATTCCGGTTATACGCTTTAAGTACTAATTACGCTAATGGATTAGGAATTGGGAAGGTTGAATTAGAGGAAGTGAACCCACATTTGCGTGGAGGGAGAGTGGAAAACCATTTAGGAAAAAAAAAACACCAGTTCACCCGACTGAGATTCGATTAAAATTTATAATTGATACAAAAAATCAATTTTGTTAAGTTCGCTCAAAGCCATTTGACCTGACGTCATTAGATTAAACTAAATTTTGAATGAAAAAAAAAAACCACACGTATTTAAGTTCGCCAAAAACCTTCTTCGTTGTCCGCTAGTTTAAGGTGTCATTCTCGTGTTGTACTGGCCTCGAAGACAGGAAGATCAGGGTTTGACCCCTGTCAAGTGCACCTAATGTTGTTTTCCTGAATTATTTCCAATTCTCCCTCCATGCAAATGTCAGTGCATGCCTAAAATATAATATCAAGCTTTTTGGGTATCTCAGGGAAGTAAATAATTTCATCTGAGTGTATGAATATCAGTATCATCTGAAACAGGCCCGCATGTAGGTCAAATTTGGCAGTCAGTCGGTATAGCAATGCCCGCAAAAAGTGGGAAAATAAAATTTAAAATATGTTTAAAAAACATTTTCCATCAAGTGGGGGTGTCATATGAAAGTGCAAAATATACTTTCATTTAAAATAATTTTCTAAACAAAGATATCTAAAGACCAAATTTCCATTCAAAGTCCCCCTCATTCCCAAAACTACCAGTCGGAGAAAATCTAAAAGTTTTTTTAGGGCATGTAAGAAAATTGGAACTATATTATTACTATTATTATTATTATTAGCACTGCGTCTTACTACCCGTTCGGGTTATACGCACTTACGCTAATGTGTAATGGTAGGGTGATTGTGAGATGAAATGGAGGACCTACAGTTTAACGTGGAATCCGAACCACGGTGGAGGCCTGGCATTCCTCACATTCACAAGATGTCTTGTCAGAGGTGAAGGAAGGGTTTGGTAATCAGATAGATCTGTGCCGGGACCGTGGATTGAACCCTGGACCCCTAGCACAGAAGTCTGACACGTTACCCCTAATCTACCAGGTCACCCGGAACTATATTAACATTTGGAGAGTTTTTTCCCCCATTTTTAATCAGTATAAATTTACTTTTATTTGCTTTGTTAGTAGATGTAAGCCAGAGCTGCGGCATTTTTGGCTAAAGGTGCTGTCACCTTAAATGAGAAAGTAACTAGATCTAGTGATCTTTGTCAAGTTGTTGGTCCTGAATTTTCCTCCTAATTTGCATTAGTTCCATAATTAATTACTAATTACAGCTACACATTTTACATACCAATGACATTTGGGGAAACATTTACAGTTGTGGCTGCAGTGAGAAAACACTGAATACATTTTTATGTCTCCGCGTCTCATTAACCGTTGAGATTATATTGGAGTGTATTCATTACTTTATACATACATACAATCAATAACTACGTTAATAACCACCTCAGTGGCGCAGTTAGCTAGCGCTCTAGTTTCATATTGAGCTAGACTACCGAAGATGAGGTCGAGATTGTGCTTCGATCCTGGTTGAGTGTATTGAGGGTGGGGTTTTCTTCTTTCCCACACACACACACTCTCTCTCCCCCCTCAATTTTCTCTCTCTTTCTCTATATTTATTTGTTTTGCCTGTGTGCTATTCTTAATACACCGACACTGTTGGGAGTACAATGTTTCCAGAGACTACAGCATTGGCACTCACTACGCGGCCCTAGGTCACATTTCATGTGGCTCACATATATTTACACGTATGTTTTGGTAACTATTTGCGATAGAAATAAACCAACCTCCATTTACAAAATTAATAGAGACTCTTTCGTAAAGGTGAAGTGACGGCAGGCCAGTTCATCCACGGCTGTATTTGCCTGCAGCCATCTCATGACTCAGTAATCCAAGATAATGTCTCTTATGAACATTCTATTGAGTTTCACGAGCTGATGCAATTGTGATAACTGCGTAATTTATAGTAGATTGGTTNATTCTATTGAGTTTCACGAGCTGATGCAATTGTGATAACTGCGTAATTTATAGTAGATTGGTTAATATTGCTCTCCCTGTATGTGTGTCAAGTTGGCAGCCTGGTTTTTGAAACACCCATTGTTTGTGCTATGTTGATGATGGTCAGTGCCCACTTATTAACGATGTGGCTAACTTGATACCAAGTTGAACACCCTGTATAAGCAATAATATAGTTGTATTTGTTTTAAACGCCTGTCGTTTGTACTGCGTATGTTGGAGTCACTGACTATGATACACGATCCAACCACTGCACCAATCACGAAAGGCGCTGCAATAACACTCATGCACTCTCACTTTTTCATTCAAAACCGACCACATCGTCTTGTGCTCGTGTTAATTAGCCCACAAAGTGTATTTGTAGGATGTGTGTTTGTCTCGGACGTTAACCCTTGCTAATAGCGTAAGGGTTGGTTAGTGCCCAATTTTCATCTTTGGTGCTGAGAATTTAGGGCACTTATTGAGGATTTCAGGCTGGACGTATAAATAATAATTTAAATCATTGAGTCGCTATTTATTGCGTATAACTATTATATACTCATTAAAATATTGCAATACAATTGTTATTGTATATGACAGAACCCACCATTCAGTAAGATCACGACAACATTATAGCAGACACTTGGAAAAACAGCATTCACACACTTTTAAAAAATTGTCTAAAAGTCATTTAGCCTAAAATTAATTTCGAATAAAAACAATCACGTTAAGTTGGACTGCTACCCATTACTAAGAAGTGATGTCACAGTATTTGCAGGACTAAAAGAAAAACTATAATTGGTAAACAAATTCTCTATTTTATTGTGCCCCAACGCAAGCAGACAGATAATAATGAACTAGATATATCCAGAGAGCGCGATATTCCTTCCATGACTTCATTCTCCAAAAGGGGGCGTGGCCTTTCCAATGAGCTGTGTGTGTTGGTTTATTATTAATTATACCAGTGGTATGTTTAAACAGATATTATATTGTTACTTATTGAATGTAACTTGACAGCAAATAAAAAGTGTTATGGACTAGGGTTATTTTAAAAATATTCTATTAATACATTTTATGATAAAAGATATAGGCTACTAGATACGTTAGTGACGTAAGTCTACTTTTAACATAAACCTAACACTAACTGACATTACCTGACATTACCTGACACTACCTGACACTACCTAACACTACCTAACACTACCTGACACTACCTGACATTACCTGATTGTGTTACACACACATACAAACATATGTTGATTCCAAACCTATATCTATTGAGCTTTGTATATATTTTCTAAAAGGTTTTTTTTTATATCTTTACTTGAAGTATGTCAAGATCATTTAGCCAAGTTAACTGCAGACAGTTCAAGTCTCAACTAGAGCATTGAGATTTGACCTGTTTGTTCAGAGTAAAGTGTGCCTGCCAGCTCTCCTTGTTTCTAATCAGGCTAACTCCATAAGATGATGTAAAACAATAAGCAGTAGCCATAGTTAAACGACACAAGGAACATTGTATTAATTACATACTTTTTTTGGCCTTTTCCAGAAGAACCGAAGCATTTTGAGTCTTACTGTCCCACTTGATGGGTTCATCTGTATCGGGGAGGACATTTGGGATGGTGATGCCAGCCTCACGAAGCAAGTTGGCCAACTGTTGCGCACGTCTGGATAACTCATCAACGCGTTTTCTCAGCTGGTTTAACTGTTTGGCTGGTTAAACACAATAACAATAACTTACAGTTAAATTAGAGCACGAAGTATATTCTACTTTCAATAATTTGAAGCAAAATGCAAATACTGTATTTTCAAAGCAAACCATGTAAAATTAATGATATGTATGAATCTAACTATTAAATGTGCACCATATTCTTAGGAGCTCTTTAATCAAATATATTTGCGGTTACCAAAGTTGGTATCAAAGAAAGATGTACGAGACACACAAAGTGGAGTGTGTCAAACCGTCATACTGACCTACTATTAGTAAGTAGTATGTTTGATCATTGGTATTTGACGGTTCATTTGAATGCTCCTGAGGAAGGTGCTTTAATAGCATCGAAATATTGAAGTGTGTGTAAATTTGTGTTAGTGTCTTTTCTTTTATTTGTGCTCTACTTTTTTCCTAATACTTTATCATTTTATTCTTTACTAAATGTTTTTGCTCAATGCACTTTTTTCATACATATGTCCTTTACTGAGCATTTTGAAACCAGTACGAATCTTATGACCTATCGCTCACATTATATCAAGTACCTATGGAAATAGCGCAAGTTAAGTTTTTAAAAAACAGTGAAATGGTAAAGATAACTTGAGTGAATTTTGGTTTGTTCTTCAGGAATAGGAGTCGACCAGTTGGTGAGAAACAAATGAAGATTGAATAGCTCTGATATGAACCATTATTTAAAATCCACTCATTACCTGTTGATTTATTTAAGCCCTTCTCCAGTAGAGTTTTGTTTTCGTTGTGAAGCTCCTTGATGTACTTGACGGCTCCTTGCAGTATTTCTATCTTACTTAGTGTCGACGCGGGGTTGTACGAGGGCAGGAGGCTGCCCAACTCACGAAATGAGATATTTAACCTCTCTCTTCGGTCTCGTTCCCATTCTTTAACCTTGCTGCAACAAAACACGGCTTACGTTGTACTCTGACTCAAGTCAATAATATTTGGTGCCGGGAATATACAAACAAATACAAACATTTCGATCTTACCCACAGTTCACAGCTGTTACAAGCCCATCTTTATTATTCTTAAATTTTATTTTGTCCAAAGATTAATGCATTTTGGTTTTCGAGGTTAACCAATTCAGCCTGACATACAAGTGACATGTTAGACCATGCATTTAAAAAGAAAATTAGCATTGCCATAAAATGCTAGAGCGAAGTTAGGATTTGTAAAATGGGAGAGAGAGAGCATACAACCGCCAATAACTCCATTAAATTATACATCCCGGCAATCATATTTAGTGATCACCATAGACACGCTATGGTTCTGGCCAGATTAATACTACCAATATCACTCATTGGTTTGAACTGGCGTAAAGTTTCACCCACAGAGGGAACCACTATAATACACTAAAACAACTCTGACCCTGTTAGCAGTGAACAAGTGTAATTGTGGGTGGGAGCATTTGACCGTAGGTCTGTCTGTCTGCTTGTTAGAGCCTAGGAGGAGCGGAGGAGCTCAGTCGTACCAGTGTTGGCATTAATCAAACATAACTAAGTTGTAGTCTTGCTTCCTACTACACTCGAGAACATGCTAATAGACCATCAAACAGCCCGAAACCACAGCAAGCAGCGGCAGCTAAAACAACGATCTGTTACCTTTGCCCGTCCAAAAAAAGGTTCATGACATGACATTTTGCAGCCATCAGCGGGCAGACTCCTGTGTGTCATGCGATCAAGTTATGTAAAAATATGACATTTGACAAAAAATAACATTTGAACTAATTGATAATAGTTTTCATTTTGTCAATAATGTTTACAATGTAATAAATATAGTCTTAAAATTTACGAATGTTTAACATTCATGTCCCACAAAGAGGTGTTTAGCAGTTTAGGGTTAAATTAGATTTAAAACTGTAATTGAGGTTATAAAAAAAGGTAGGCTAATAATAAAATAGGAAAAATATACAACCTCGATGGGTATGGTATCTTTTTAGGCATATTTTAAATGATGCCATGAATACACCAAAGTGTCCATTTTTCTGAAATATTTCACAAATCAACATTTCATTTCATAATTACATAATTATAAAACAAAAGTGTTTCTAAACAAAGCACACTCTAGTGTAGCGCCAACTGTACCAACAATCCCACTTTATTTCCTTTCGTTCATTCAAAAAATAAAAATAAATAGGTAGAAAGTTGTAAGCGTGAATGGTAAGTGATAATATTAGAAATTTTAAGTCATGTAAAGCAACCTAACAAAACCATTGATCTCTATAACTGGATAGACATACAGATACACATTGCCAAGGACAAAAGCGTGACATTCAAGTTTATCGTCTGCTACACTGTGGAGGGACAGATTTAACGGTTTCTTTCAATGTTCTTATGCGAAAATATGTATATCTATGATGAATAAAAGTGCTACCTATGTTTGATAATAGGGAAGTATTGTACCAAACTTTCTTGAAGAAACTTTTGCATTAAAGGATATAAAATTTAGTTTTACAGGTAATACTGTACAAATAGGAATACAATCTTTAACATACTTAAATACATATTTAAATAATTATATAGTTATCATCAATGTTGTTTAGAGTCTATTTTTTAATCACAATTATTTCGAAAGTGGTTTTAACGATTTGGTTTAAAATTAAGTGAAATAACACCTTATATTATTTTTTGGGTAAAAATTAGTTGAAGGGCACTATACTGATAAGTAATTTTAGAAAATTTGAGATATTTTGAAAGCGGCTCTAACGATTTTGTTACAAATTGGTATCTGTAGTATGTGTGTAACTACAAAAATAAACATGATATATATATATATATATATTTTGGAAAACATTAGTTAAAGGATAGTTAACTGATGAAAAGTTTTCTAAAAAAGTGAAATATTTTAAAAACGGTTTTAACGATTTGCTTCCAAATCGGAATATTTGGAGTGTTTAAAATGACAAAATTGCGACCTTAGAATAATAAGGTTCTAACTGACATTTTTGGGTAAATTGACTTAACACCATGAAATGTGTGTTTACTTCTATCTATCTATATAATAAGATTCATTGCCATCTATGAACAAATAACGTAGCTAGAAGAATGGCAAAGTACTATCTGTCAAATTTTTCATACTAGAGCTGTTTTGATAAGGTTTTAACTGATGTATTTCTTTCTTTATAACCTCTTTTCTAATTGGTCTACTATTTTACAGCTATCAATATAACCATGCCGTTTAGATCTTCTTCAAATCAAATTAAAAGTATTACAGCCCTTTGAAAATATGTTTGTTTTGGTGCTGTTTACTTTTGAGATACACTTTTGAGACAGAATATCATTAATATGAGTTATGAAAAATAACAAGAGCGTTTCAATAATTTGCTTTTTGAAGTAGATAGTGATTCCTTTGAATCTTATAATCCCTTAACACCATCCGGCAATAATTCAAATAGTGAAAGTGAATATTTTAGTTTACAAAAACAAAACATAAAGTTTTTATACATTCACTATTTTATTTGGTGTTTGTATTACTATAAACATATTACTCATATACTACCTATTCTATTTATTCACCTTGTTATTTAATAATTATGTTCAACTTTTAAATAAAATAGGCATATTATAATAAATAGGTGTTTATTATAATGCTATTTTAGTTAATATTTTATTTATTTTAAGTAGGCCTAGTATTAGTATTACCTAAACCACGTTTTAAAATTTGTTTATGTTAAACACTAACATAATTAACATTGCTTCAGACTACAAATTAAAACAAATGGGACACCACAACAAAACAAATGCTATGAATCGTGCTCATCTGCAACCAAGAATCCATTAAGTAATGTTATTTAGAGAAAAGGCTCTATTAATTGAAATAACAGACAACTTAGATGTCACAGAATATTCTGAAGAAAGCAATAAAAATAAAATTTGAGTATATCCTCTACATTTAAGTAAAATATTAAATTATCATAGGTTTAAAGCTAATTATGTTTTATTTTACCAAAATATTAAGTTAGTAAATGTTAACCTTAAGAATAATAAATTAATCATACATGTAATATTGTATTTTTAAAAATTTAGATTTTGAATATTTTTTAAACTATTTCAGGCAACATCATAATAAAGCTACAAACATTTTAACACCTTCAAAATCATTTCGTAAAAAGGTGTTCAACCCGTCCCAGTGGAAATGCAACATTAGAAGAAAAACTAATCACCAATCTAGAAAGAACTATGTTAGTAAGCGAGGTAAGAAAATAGCTGAAAAATGTGTAAAAATCAACCAAAAAGACTGCCTTTGAAAATGTAAATTTAATTACGGATCAAAGCTTTCATACAATGAACAAAAAAGTCAATTAAAATCTTACTACACTTAGGGTTCCAACGAAAAGCACTATTTTATACTAGAGATAACTGAATGTCTACCAACATGTAGACCAAAACGAACCAATGACACTATATCCCGTAGAAAACAGACATTTCGTTATTATTTCATTATGGAAAACGAAAAAATTCTGGTCTGCAAAGAGTTTTACTTGAGCACATTAAATATTTCACAAAAACCTGTGTATAGCGTTCACAAGTACAAAAATATCAACACAAATGTACCAAAACAGGATATGAGAGGTAAATCTGATAAATGTCTTCGAAAACTTCCAAAAGTTAC
Organism: Timema douglasi; assembly: GCA_901482245.1. Classification (NCBI taxonomy): domain Eukaryota; kingdom Metazoa; phylum Arthropoda; class Insecta; order Phasmatodea; family Timematidae; genus Timema; species Timema douglasi. The sequence continues at coordinate 16,450 of CABEEJ010009479.1, forward strand.
AAAGAATTGTGTTAGGGACCACATTAGATCATTTTCGAATATTGAGCCACACTATTGTAGGAATAGTACAAATAAAAGGTATCTTGATGCTAGTCTAAATGTAACCAATATGTATAATCTGTACATTGAAATGTGTAAGAACAATGACGTTCAATCTGTTAAACTGTCTATCTATAAAAGAATATTTGCACCAAATTTAATTTAGACTTTCATATACCTAAAAGTGATCGCTGTGATATTTGTGAAGCTTATAAAACAGCAAAACAAGAGAAACTTATTACTCAAATAGCTGAGACTGAGTATCAGAATCATATTGAAAACAAATCTACCTCGCACCAAGACCGGTTACAAGACAAAGAAAGAGAGCTGCCAGTACTATTGTTTGATTTGAAAAATGCTATAACATGTCCTCATGCTAACATTAGCTCTTTCTTTTATAAAATAAAACTAAATGTGTATAATCTAACATCATATCTCACTATAACAAAAACCGTCTACTGTGCGATTTGGAATGAAACTGGTTTTAGTTTGATTGAGCGAGAGAAAATTAGTTAATTGATGTGCGCGTAAGTGGATATGGTGAGGTCCTACCTGTTGCTGAAGATCCGTTGATGTAACCCAAGTAGGCCTACCTGGGGTTGAGATGTGATGATCTCGTTGCTTCAGATCAGACGAACATTTATCAGACACACAATTATAAATTAGGATGAGCGTGGGGTTATTTAAAGTTAGCGATAGAGAATGTAAACATTGAGATAAATTGAGTTGAGTCGCGGTGGTGACACAAACGTCCACAGTGCTTCTGATCTGACGCACATTTATATCAGTTACGATGAGTTTAGGGGTTATTTAATTTAACGAAAGAGAGCGCAAAATACGAAAAAGAGACAGAGAAATTGAGCCGCGTTGGTGATTCACGTCCAGCTTTGAGGAGAACACTTTGCGAACTGACTAAAAAGACGCACGTAAATGTACGAAAGAGCAATTGTACCACCCTTAAAAAAATATACTTAAGAAAGAAAAGGCAGTAAACAAAAAAATGTGATAATTACATAATTAATAATGAATGAATATAAGAAATATTTAATTAAGTAAACAATAATGAAATTTATATTAAAATAATAAAATATAAAGAAATAAAATACTAAACACCCACCAAGTACTTTTTAGGATAAACATTATAATATTTTTATGTTATATACCTACCAGCATATCTCATCTATGATGGAAAAACAGAGGGAAGATGTTATACAATGAACAATTATTCATTTAGGCATTTTTGCAACTCATGCAGGCCTATTAAATGTGAAGGAAACTTTATTGTTTAACTGCAATGTTTGTCAAGAATAATCTGTACTTGTCAATGACAGCATAATACTTGTTTCACTAGGTTATAACAGCAGCCGGTACGTTTCATAATTTAATTTAAATTATTAATAGAGCGTCCAAACTTGTAAATTTGTTATCTTTGTAGGCTGATTTTGAAGAATAAAAATTTAAATTATATCATAGGTTAGGATAGAAAATTTTAATTTTGAACCTCAGACTGAAATACTAGAATATTATATTGGAGGCTTGAGATAAAGAAATGTATGTAAATAGTTTGCTAGAATCACCAAAACATTTACATGCTAAGAAAATTTCAAAATCTATTTATTTTCAGTCGAGGATCCTGATGACAATGACCGGGACAAAGACTACAAACCACGACCTAATGAAGAGTCTCAATCTTCACAGTCTGAAGCATCTGCAAGTGGAAGTCAAGTTATACGACCGAGGAAGATATTCCGAAAGGTTAAATAGGTAGACAGCCAGGACACTACCCTCCAACCACAACCAAGCTATTGGACCCTTCACAAAACACCCCGCCCCATTCCTACTATAAGGAGC
>CABEEJ010009480.1:0-18339 GCA_901482245.1 Timema douglasi
AACTTCAGCCGTTTTATAAAAAGCAAACTCGTCTAGCCTTTTTAGAATTGTATTAGTCTACAAAGTATTAATGAGCATATAAGGCAGATATTTTTTTAAACGGTAATTTAAAAGTAAATAAATGTTTTATCAAGTCAGTAAAAATAAAACAAGTCACAGTTATTGAAAAACCAGTCATAAATATTGTAATATTAAACAATAGCCACTTAGTAATTGAAAAATTAACTAAACAGCTATAAATAATGTAAAAAAAGCTATGAATTCCTTTTTTTTAAAGGATAATATTTAAAGTGAAAATTCAATAATATATATGTAAAATAAGATTTTAAAAATTAAGACACATACAGTAGCCACATGGCTTCTTTGGTGTTGACTGACACCTTTAAAAATATACCAGACCAACTTACGTATTCCTGCGCCGAACCAGATGATCTGCAAAAACATGTGTTTAGCAGCTGTCACTACTGACAATCAAAATTTTAGGTATATATCTGAATGTTGACTGTCAGAAGTCATCTGTGAGCTGTCAGTCAGCACCAAAGAAGCCATGGGGCTACAGTACTTAATATATTCTACACAATTATATAAGTTTGTAAAAATTGAGTTTGTTCATCAATCCAATTCATCATTGCAATTTTAATTGTTATACATTAAAATAAGATTAAAAAAAACCGAACAAGTCAGTACTTTATCTGAATGTTTCAATCAATCAATAAATCAATCAAATTACCAATAAATAATATCCCACAGTAAAATTCAAAATGATACCGAGTTGACTTATAAAATTCACTTACTGTTATTTACTGGTTATTTATTGATACAAGTCAGACTTGAATGACATTTTAAATTGAACTTGAGTTCACTTGTGAGGCAAGAACATCACTTTGTGGAACGAGGTTTTTATCGCTTGCAAAGATACTTGTGAGGCAAGAACATTTCTTTGTGCATCGAGATTTTTATCGCTCGCAAAGACAATATATCATTTTATCGGGGCCTCCATGTCCATAAACCTTAGGGTGCTCTTACAACTTTTCATAGCACTTATTGAGAGGGTGGAATAATCTTGGTTGGCTCACAGCGATCTACACTTCATAACAAAACATTATTCTCCTCCGGCATTCATAACATGAGTGGTAAAGTGGTATTGTGATCTCCTCCTCCAGAATTCATAACATCAGTGGTAAAGTGGTATTGTGTTCTCCTTCTCCAGAATTCATAACATCAGTGGTAAAGTGGTATTGTGATCTCCTCCTCCAGAATTCATAACATCAGTGGTAAAGTGGTATTGTGAATCTCCTCCTCCAGAATTCATAACATGAGTGGTAAAGTGGTATTGTGATCTCCTTACGCTGATGTTGTCGCTGCCAAACAAACACCCGGAGCAGACGTTTCTACCGGCCGGGGAAGTTTTACAATGCGTTGGCCTCTTTATCAAATGGCTGAATAGGACAACGTTTTTATGGTCAGAAGTCTTTACTATAATAAATCTGGAGGGGTTGTATTAAAAAAACTGCCTAATTGAAACGAAAATTGTTTTTTTCCACATAAAAGACTGGTTTTACAATAATCCTGTGACAGATAATAATATCTATATATTTGTTTCGATGAGGTGGTGGAAAACACTACTTCGTAGACACCGACTACACGAACTATGCTGTCGCGTGGCTCTGTCTGACCCGAGATAACAGGACCTTTGGTGAGTGTGTGACAACTGTCTCAATAAATATCTTCACAAACTCTTTTTAACTAAAAGCAACCATTTACAAATATGAGCAATTGTTTGACTGAATTGGTTTCATTCAAAACTGTTGTAATGGAGTTTTGTCGCTGTAATTATAAAGTGTGGGAATTATATTTGAACCTTGGCCAATCCTACACACACATGAATGGGTGAGAGCCAAATAAGCGGTGAAATAAGAAGGAAACATAAAAAATGGGAAGTTCTAAAAGTTAATAACAGGCTAGCCCTCCCTCCGTACTGTGAACTCGGTGAACCTTGGAATGTGACGTATTCGAGAATGCAAAGATAAAGTGGAACTATCTTTTACAACTGAGAGAAAGGGTCTGGGAGGATTTTCTTCAGGTTTCTCAACACAAAATATTTCTCGTTGTCATAATATGATACAACTCTTTTTATTATCCTTTTATCACCGTGTCTTACTACCCGTCCAGGTAGTATGTCTATCTACTAATTGTGCAAATGGGTTAGGGACGAGACAAGTTAAACATAGGGCGCACGCCAACACTTACGTAGAGAGAGAGAGAGAGAGAGAGAGAGAGAGAGAGAGAGAGAGACAAAACCATAATGAATACACTCAACCGGTATCGACAGTCAAGTCCGCCCTTTCTTAAGTAAAGCTCTCCTTCCTACTCATTTTTGCAAACTTCCACGCCATTATTAGAGTAAATTACGTTGGTTAAAACTAAATATAGGGTATTTTGAAAGAAAAGTAACTGTATAACTATCACAAGCCTTGGTTCAATCGCTGTGATAATATAGTCCTCGGTGTATATTTTGGTTACCTCGTACCTTTTCCTCCACAGAACTGACGGCAGTGCTGTCCCGTGCCAAGACGCTGAGCGCCGCGTCGGAGATAGAAGTCAACAAGGTCCTACCAGCAGGGGATTATAGTCTCGCCGACCAGACGGACTGTCCGGACCACGATCATCGCAGTCATTGACCCTATCATTGTCTAATATTTCTAGAGAAACAAAGTTATTAGTGTATTTGATGGTTAAATATTATTATGCAAGCTTTCTATAGCACAAGAGATCAATCAATCACCAATCATTGTGACATCATTGGTGTGTAAATATTTGAGCTGATAATTAACTAGAAGAAAAGAGTAATTTCAATTATTTAACACATATAAAAAAATATTAAAGTTGTTGTAATAATTTAAAAATAAAAAAGATAAATTAAAAGATAAAACTACTTAAATAAAGTTTACTCGTTAATACAGAATTTTGATGTACCAATATAAGATACAATAAGTATTAATAAACACAGGTTTTTTAAAATATTAACCTTTCATATATAAAACAAAAAATTGTGAATTTATTATTATTTCAAGCCGTGTTTCTTAATATGTTTTCTGGTTATTACCCTTTAGAAAGAGATGAAGCCAAGTAGCCAGTTATTTTCTTGTAGCAGATATATTCTCATTTGGTTGAATATTCCTTGAGTTTATTATACTTTATATTTTCATAACTACAAGAACTATAGAAACATATTGTGTTTCCTTACAAAGAAGACGTCGAGAAATGTTATAGTGCACTTTTTATACCTTAAATAAAAATAATAATTATTATTGCTAAAACAATGTTTGTTAACGATTTAACCTAGGGCGTAAGGGATAGTAACGGTAGCTTAAATCAAGGGAAAACAAAGCTTTATCTTGGAGAAGTATTGTTTAGGGCACCGTAATATTACTCACATGTTAAAACTATCTCCTAGTCACCAACCCGGGGTTTGAAGCTCATAACCCCAAAAATCCAGTCTGCAGATCTCATGTCACTCTAGAACTTGTGCCCTCCAACCTCCCAGCAAACCAGTCTCCAGGTATCATGTCCCTCTAGAACATGTGCCTTCCAACCTCCCAGCAATCCAGTCTGCAGATCTCATGTCCCTCTAGAACATGTGCCTTCCAAACCTCCCAGCAATCCAGTCTGCAGATCTTATGTCCCTCTATAAGATGTGCCTTCCAACCTCCCAGCAATCCAGTCTGCAGATCTCATGTCTCTCTAGAACTTGTGCCTTCCAACCTCCCATCAATCCAGTCTGCAGATCTCAATACCCTCTAGAACATGTGCCTTCCAACCTCCCAGCAATCCAGTCTGCAGATCTCATGTCCCTCTAGAACTTGTACATTCCAACCTCCCAGCAATCCAGTCTGGAGATCTCATGTCCCTCTAGAACTTGTACATTCCAACCTCCCAGCAATCCAGTCTGCAGATCTCATGTCCCTCTAGAACATGTACCTTCCAACCTCCCATCAATCCAGTCTGCAGATCTCATGTCCCTCTAGAACATGTGCCTTCCAAACTCCCAGCAATCCAGTCTGCAGATCTCATGTCCCTCTAGAACATATGCCTTCCAACTTCCCTATTATGTTGTTTATGTGAAATCATCTCAAAACTACCCAGCTGGGGTTCTAACCTCATCACCTCAATATTGGAAATACAGTATAACGCGAGAGTGACGCATTAAACCATGCATTGTTGTTAGGTAGGCCTGAACAAGTAGCTATAGCAACTTCACTAATAACAAGAACCGCTATTTCAATGATATTCATTATAGTTTTAGTAAGAAGAAATATGAATTTATAATATAAAGAACGTACTTAAATGTTATATATTATACTTAAATTGATTGGTCAATTAAATCAAGATTAAAATAAGACACATAACATGCAAGATAAGTTATTTAGGAAAAACACCATTATCATTAATTATGAGGTCGATTAAAACAGGTACAATAACATCTCTAAAGATTATCAGTGGGATTGTTACAATAATTTGTTTCTGAAGTTATTAAATTATCAGAAAACTCTCTTTGATATTGGACGATATTAGGAGCTTACTAACTCTATGTAAGTTGGAGTTTGCTTTCGGATGATATTTTTTTATTTATGAATTGATTAGTTTTTATCTATAAATCATGTTTCGGCATTTGTTTATTTTTATTTATTTACAAAATTGGGGATTAGAAGCTCGTCCGATGTATGTATTATCTGTGCTTAGTAATAATATAAAGCCCACACACAGACAAACATTCATGAAGTTGATAACTGTGCTGTTGAATATATTTAAAGTCTTGGACTAGAACTGGAATGGTTGCATTTATTGCGAGTTCTTAAGACTGATTCACTTTGGTTATGATTACTATTTTGGTTATTCTTAGGAATGTATATTTATCTTTATTATATTATACACTCGAAGGTATTATTTATATTAGTAATTGACTTCATTTCATTTGATTGTAAATGTTAGGTCTTACCGATTTTCGGGGACTAGGATAATAGCAATACCTAGGTTTAATAGTGGTGGTATGGTCATGTGCAGAACTATATGGTATCTACCCTTAGTTTACGAGAGACTATTTTGGAGCTCTATATTCGATACCAGAGTAGAATAGATATATTTATTTGTTTTAGGTATGTTATCGTATTTGTTATGGTTTCCGTCCCTTACGGGTATCTATCAGACCAAGTTAGGTTTATTTATAGTTAGGTTAAGATGTGTGTAAATTTAAGAGACGCCTGGTAGCTAATGCCAATATTCCTGAGTAAGTGTTACATAGCTATGATAGCCACCCGCTCTCCAGGATTTATATTTAATGTTGTTGTCTTATGTAGGCCGATACCATATTTTACAATCTATGTTGTTTATCTTTGATTTCATAATAAAATGGCGTTATAGCCTCTGTTCATTGTTAACATACATTAACTTCTTTACATATCCTTTTACGTTTACCGCCTTGTTCCTATGTAAGGAATGGAGCTATATTCCCGATTCAACCTCTAATTAAGTCACATGATAATGAGATGTGGGGCTCTAAACTTGGTGTCACAGGGGTCAGGGCTCGAATCCTGTATATGCTTATTGAGGGTGCTTTTTAAATACATATTTTCCTACTCTCCCTTAATTCATATTAAGCTAAATTTTATCCAAATTAAATCTTTATCAGTCCTTCCCTTTTAGTATTGTCAAATGAGGATAGCCCGGCCGCAGGGGCGGCCCGAGGTTAATTCTACCCCAGGGTGGGATTGCTTTTTACCGCCCCCTCCCTTTTAAAACCAAGGTATGGTAGGAAAATATGAAAATAGTCTCCAAACCTAACGTAGCCTGAGCGTGATAGGAAAATATTCTGAAGGAAAACTACAAATGGTAATCATACTCGACACGTCTCACCCCATGATTGTTCGAAAACAGTTTTGATTTCAAAGAAAACTAAGAACATGTTTATAGTGTAAAGTGGTCAGGGTTTTAGGTCCTTAGCTCTCAACTTTCATTTATAAAATTATATTAGTTTTTCCTTTAGTTTACATATTAATACACTCAAGATACTGAGAGTGCTAAACTGATAAATACATTGTTCTTTTCCATTCATCAAGGCCTAATTTAATTATCTTTATTACTATCAAATGGTTAATTATAAGAAAGTGTGTGGTTTTATGGTAATTATAAGTTATATAAATCATAACCAAAGTTGTAAGCAATATATTTTTTAAATTTCAATTCATTAACTTCATTTTCAGGCCTTTAAACTTATAATTTAATAGTTTTTCATTATTTAAAGTCTTTGTTGGAATATTCGAGTCATCCAAATTTATTACTTTTACTATTCATTTTATGCCTCGTGCAATGTATAAATAGCTTTACCCGGAAGCTGGGAGACGCACCTGCTCTTGCACGTGCAGTTTTTCACAGGAGAGGGAGGTTTTGGCGCGGACTACTGGCCAATCAGTGCATTTGGTTTAGCGTCTGTGTTTTACCTTATCTGTGAGGAAAGCGTCAGACGCGGATCATTAGCGGTTTANGCGGGGGACTTGTCGGTTAGTACGCTAAGAGTATGGACGCGGACTTGTCGGTTAGTACGCTAAGAGCGTCAGACGCGGGGACTAGCCGTTTAGCACGTAAAGAGTAAAGACGTGTACTCTCCTTTTCACTTATCGACACTTGTAGAGTCTCGAGATGGGAGAAAGTAGAGGTAGCCCAGGTGGCTAAATAGCTATCTTTAGCTATGTATTAATTATTTCATGTTACTAAATTAAAATATCCTCGGTAATAATATGTAAAAGATTTATTATAATAAAACTTCTATTTCAAATGCTACGATAAACAACATCTTTTTAAATCGACTGTATACCTCTACCCCCACCATTATTCTGACATAACCCTGAGATGCTCTACCGAAATGGACTCCCGTGGATGGACGTCATCGTAAGAAGACTAGAAGTTAAAAAACAGATGATGTGGACGACTAGTTACAATAGACAATGTTTTCTTCTTTATTTCTTATAACAAACGATCTGATATAATGAGTGGCTTACGGGGTAGTTGCAACAAACCGTTTTATAACGCTATTTTCCAATATGGTGGATGTAAAAGAACTTTTTAAGAGCGGTTACGTTCGTTGAGCAGTTAGAGGCTTGGGGGTTATTTTACTATCACGCCCAGGCTACATCAGACTAGGTTGGTGCTCTGTTTGGTACCCTCCTCTAGCTGGCATCCCGAGCAGCCGCCCCTTCCCGGACGGGTAGTAAGACACGGTGCAATAACAATTCACGTCTCCCAAATAGTTTGGCGTGTCACAGTTCTAGAACAACTGTTGAAGTGTGGGACGATTGCAGGATCACGTGTGGTTCAACTCGTCAAGCATCCAGCCCCAGAGTTCAACAAAGTTAGATTGCCTGGAACGTGACGTGTAACTCGATAAACCTATAGTGAGTAGGTCACAGCCGTTTGTCAAAACAATATCTGTTCCCTGGAAACACTGCTGTAGGAATAATTGAGATAACTTAATAAATAAACTTTGATCTTGGTTCGGTAGTTTTCCATTTTATCTTTTATTAGATATCAACATGTCCAGTTGAATAAACGAACCAATCAGAAGTAAAGAAAGAGCGCGTCTGATAAAAATAAAGACACCATCTTCACTGTAACTGTTGAAGTAGATAATATATTATTTGTTCACACTTACAGTCCTATTTTCAAAGGAAGAACCATTTCTGAGATCTAGAAAAGTTACTGGATCTACTTTCACGTGGTCATACATCAAGTTAGTAATGTGAGCTACTGCAGTTGTCGCTTTTGATGGGTATTATCAATCTTTAATACGGGCAGTAACTGTGAAATAATATTAATTATAAAGTAAGTTTGTGTCGATAAACTCAAATAAAAATGGTAAGAATCAAAATATTGAGAAGAAGAACTACAATGAACTTGTATAGTATCCGTTCTTTAAAACACCAAACATCGCCCCTAGATAATGTTATCATTTGGACTTTTGGATCTAACGGGACTTTTTGGTTCGGGTCTTGCATTTAGGAAAATAATGCAATTTTTGATAACTTATAATGTTTCTTTTAATGAAATGTTTTGTAATGGATTTTTATTCTTGGAACTTTTTGTTGGATGTAGATTTTGTCAGTGCTATTGACATTTATTTTATTCTTAAAACATATTTAAATAATAAAAATAGCTATTCTCACAGTTTATCAAATGAAGAATTATGGATTCTTAAAATTGGTGTAATAAAACTTAATATTATATTATACTCGACTTTATCCTATGATCCATTGTATCTTCAATGCTGTAGTTCTAAATATTGCCACCATGGCACATGCCTAGTTCACCGGTTACCGATAGAGAGCTCTACTCCACGTAGTAATAAACCTGGACGCGAGATAGCAGTGTGTATCGTGTAAGCTTTCTAACATGGCCGTTGGAGATCTCTACTTGTCACTGAATAAAATGCCGTTGTTCAAGTAAAGCTACTATCACATGACACTTGCTTGTACTAAAAATCAAGTGTGCTAGCTAACGCCTCTATATCTGTATACTAGCTAGTACAATAGAAAAGAAACTAGAGTATTCACACGCTGCTAGTTTGGTACTAGATTCTAGTGCAAATATTTATAGAACGTCAGAGATTAATTTTGGGTGCAGCAACTGCATTAATTATTAATAACGATATTGAAAATTATGAGAGGGAGCGTAGGAAAAGAATATGGACACGATACTGGCTGTAAGGACAAAATATTGGTTGCGTGATGCTATAAATTATACATTCGGAGGTTAGGTAATAAACATTCGGGGTTACACTAACGTTTAGTATCTCCCTAAATTTGACCACATCGTAAATAAATGAATACAAAGGCCCTTAAGCCCATGGGTGTCCAAGTACAGTATCCTTGATATACAAATGTTCTTTTTTAGGCCTACGCACACTTTATATGCTTAAAAAACAACCACCCAAGGTTGGCATGCTATCAAGCTTATTTATAATAAAATTAGGTCTGGAACACAGTTTGTCGTTTTTATATGACATGTTTTTAATTGAATATGTATAAAAAATATAATGTCATATTTTGGCAATTTTGTATTATACAACCCGCCTCGGTGGCGTAGTTGGCAAACGCGCTTGTCGTGTTGAAGCTCGACTGCTGAGGACGGGGAGATCGAGGTTCGAATCTCGGTCGGGTGAACTGGGAGTGGTTTTTCCTAAATGGTTTTCCACTCTCCCTCCACGCAAATGCGGGTTCACTTCCTCTTATTCAACCTTCCCGAGTCCTACTCCATTAGAGTAATTATTAATTAAAGCGTATAACCCGAACGGGTAGAAAGACGCGGTGCTAAATATTATTATTATTGTATTATAATATAAACAAGGATGTTTGGAATAATTTTCCGCCAACAACAAAATCAGATTCGATGATCATGGTGGCACCATTTCTACCATTTCTCTACACACAGTCGCAGCGATTTGATTGGTCGAATTACACAGACTAGTGTCGGAACTAGTACTAAAATAGCGCCGTTTATATCCTCACAACTGATATGGTAGCCAGTACCAAGAGGCAGAACCAGTATACTTGTTCTGGTTCATACGACACGAGGTGATGACGTTTTAGCTAGTGTCGTGTGATACGGGTTTAGCTACTGTTGTCAATTTGTCATACTATATTATTTAAATACAGGGCTGCCACCAAGATAATAATATGGTTACACATACACACATATTTATTTTGTGCATAAAACAAGCACCTTATACTCACGTACATTATGTAGTGTTTATAAAAATAGGTCTAATAATCTAAAATCCATGTTTGTATTTTAAAGTAATAAGTTAATAGGTTAATATATATATATATATATATATATATATTTATATTAACATTGTGATAGTGCTGTTCTCTAGTAGAAATGTCGTGAGTTAAGAAGCGTCTCTGCTGCTGCCATCTATCAGGCATGGGCCACTGCTATTAAATGGATACAATTCAGCTCCTTGCAACATAGTATAGTTATGAATTCAACAACACAGTAGAATTAAGATCATACCAATATCGTAGTATTATGACTCTACCAACATAGTAGAATTATGATCATACCAACATAGTAGAATTATGATCATACCAACATAGTAGAATTATGATCATACCAACATAGTATAATTATGATCATACCAACATAGTAGAATTATGATCATACCAGCAGGCCGATTCATACAGAACTATGCCTTGCTACTTCACGCTATGTTTTTTTTCCCCCTATTGATGACCGGGCAGTTTTTACATCTCCCGGCTTGAGCCATCTTACGTTGTGCATGGCAGGCGCAACTTGGGCTCCGCGTGGAACAGACGCGCTGCTGTTCTGGTGAAATTAACTAGAGAAGGGTTGAAGTCTTGTTTTCAGTTAGTTTCACGTGTATTTAAGTATTATTCTATTTAAGTTTTATATTTGATAAATGTTCTTATATCAAAATGGAAGCGTTAATTGAACAAGTCAAACCTACCTCTCCTAAATTTTCTTCATCTTCTAAAACAGCAGCATATTTTCTTCTTCAATACATTTCGGAGAACTCCGTCATAACCAAACTTGACTGGAGCAGACCACCACGAAACAACACTGAGTTCAGGAGGGGGAAGATGGTCCATGGCTTAGCAAACCAAACTGACAAAGTGTTAGCAGGGATAGCATAGCACAACATAGCTTAGCTTAGCATTCTGTGTGCACCGGCCTTGTAGATTAGTAATTTAGAAACCCGCCGATATTTTAGTATCTCGGGTCATACCCCTGCTCTTAATTGTGTAGAATATTCCTGTATCCTGGAACAAGTCTAGTGAGACGGGGTATTGGAACAAAGGAAAGAATATCGTGTGTGTGTGTGTGTGTGTGTGTGTGCCACACTCGCATTCATGTGGCATCACAATAATATTCGTTTGTATGTCGCTCAGAATTCTATTATATTAGTGTCCCTATTGAGTTAGCGCCCTTCTCGCCCTTACTCAAAGGCACCACTTCTGAGGCCTACAGTTCTTACGCTGCACTATTTATTGTCATAATGCAGCCCTGACCCTTCAAAAACATGAAAAGACATTTCAAATAGCTTATAATTCTCAGTTGGGACCATAACAACAAACGACATAGTTGCTGCAAATTGCATTAAGCTTGGGCTAAGGCAGATCTAGTTCAATACACTCTTCCTCCTAGTAACTTTTTACAAAATGGGTTCCTACTTTTCATCAACGCAAATGCGGGTACACTTATTTTAAAACTACACCTTCCTTATTCCTCGCTCATTAGCGTAATTAATACACATGCGTATAACCAGAGCAGGTAGTAAGGCGCGGCGATTAAAAAAAATTACCAGTTTTACAATTTCACATGCATTTATAAAGACACTTGAAACTTATGTTATATAATTTGATTAGCCCGTTAGATTTTTATTATTATTACACCGCGTCTTACTACCCATTCGGGTTATACGCACTTACGCTAATGTGTAATGGTAGGGTGAGATGAAATGGAGGACCTACAGTTTAACGTGGGATCCGAACCACAGGTGGAGGCCTGGCATTCCTCACATTCACAAGATGTATTGTCAGAGGTGAAGGAAGGGTTTGGTGATCATAGCCCGTTAGAAATTACCAGGAAATGGCTAGACAAATTTCGATAAACGACCCTTCATTTTAAAGGTGGGGGATCCATGATTTCAGGAAAAATAGTATTTTTCAACGAAACTCTAATTTTCTCAGAGAATTTTCACTAATTATTTGCTTACCTCACCAGGGAAATTTTGATTTGTGAATAAGTAAACAATAAACATCTGTAGATAAAATGTTTATCTCTGGTTGCAAATAATACAAACTCTTACTTTAGTGATTTGCAACAGCAAATAGAAATGTTACAGCCATCAGTTGTAAATTATTTATCAAACAAACCGATATTAGGTTAAAAATTATATATTTTTTATTCCTTCATTGTTGATTTTCACCTTTCCTCTTCTTTGGTCTGCTCTTATATATAATTTGATAAGGCAAATAAATAACGAGAAAATGATTGAACAGATTTTGACGGACGCCCACTAAATTTTTAGGTTATAACCTCAGGATATCGGCAAAAAATATTAATTTAAAATCTATATTAGTTTATAGTATTTTCCAAGTTAATTTTTAGTTGTTCATTATTTGTTTAGATCACCATGAAAACCCTGATTTGTGCATGGCTTTACTTATACCTGTAAATAAAATATTTCTCCTTGTTTAAAAATAATAATAACTCAGTCTCTAAATAAACTATATATCTATGGTTAAAAATAGAAAGTCAACAAAAGTTAGGTCGTACGGCGCAACGAATATAAAAATGTATGCATACTAAACAAACAAATGCTAGTAGGCTTGAAATATATAATCTCACTTTCATTGATAGCTTTCCTCATTCTTTATATTTGATCACAAAATGGCCGTCATAACAGCTGGTCCTACCACATCTTTTATCTATTTTATTTGTTTGAGGGAATTAGTTTTCTACAACGAGAAAACATTTTATTGTTATTGGAATGTTCTTTGAGCAAACCTCTGAATGGAGATCTTACAATAACATGTGATTATATTGCAGACACTAACATATGGGTGTCCCCCTTCTTCACCGAGAGAAATGTCGGGCTATCATTCAAATACGAATGTACTGCACACATTTCCGGCTTATCTTGGTCTTGTCTTACCACCCACTCCTCGCGCGAGCTGAGTTGGGACTGCTATGATGCACTCTCTCTTAATTCACCACTACTTCAAATGTTTTCACGTCGTTATAGCTTCCATCGTAGGCTGGGTTGTATTACAAGTATTTTTTACACTTTTTGTCAGACCAATAATAAAATCCAATTACAACGCTAGTGTGACATAAATTCTGATAACTGTATTAGTCCATATGATAGAGCAGAAAAATACAAACATATTAGTCATATTTTACTCGACTTTATATGCTTGAAAATTATCACATTAGTAAACATATACTTCAAACTTTTAAAATAATGCTAAAATAAAATGTATAATAATGTAATCCTAATTCAACAACACAAAGAGGAACATATTTTGAACACAGTAAACCTGAATGGCTTTACTTGAAATTCCTCTAACACATGATACCACACATATGGACAACACGTATGTAAAGTACATGCATGTGAAATTAACCTAAAGTTGTGTATATCATAACGCAGGACACGTTCGTCAATTTGCTACCCCCCCCCTAAACAACCCGGAACCCCCCACCCTACGTTCCTTTGTTTATTGTAGCACCCCAAGAAATGAAAGGGGTGTACATAACTCTATTACTCGACGTGCAAGAAATATAAATAAATAATCGAAAGTGTAACAAAGTATAGATAATTATATCATTCATAACATTGCACTTAAAAATTCGCCCTGACGTATTTTAAATATTTGTTAAAGAAATACCATTTACTATTGTTAATAGTCCTGATATTTCAAATCAAACTTGACATGGCTGTACTTTTTACTATAAATTAATATTAATATAGAATAACTCTTTTATGAGAGTTAAAAATAAGTTTAACTAAATAGACCTAGCTATTCAGTGAGTATAGTATAATTAATATAATAATACGGACACTCTGGCCACGGTTCAACTTTCAAAGGAGGAACCTTTGATCAAATACACAAATTTTCTCGTCCAAAATGGACAACGTTCTACCATATTATTATTGGTGTTGTTTTAGTTGTATTTAATAACTATATCACAACGTACATGACGTACGAATAAATGGTAGTAGAACCTGATCTCCCTAGGAACAATCTTGTGTGACAGCTAAGAAAAGCTAGCAGATCTACTTCTATGTAGGCCTATCCATACGCCAAGCCATATGATCTGCAAGATCTTATGTAGATCAGCTGTTACTTATGGCAGTTAAAACCCCCGCAGGAAAATGTTGGTTTCTAATTTGGGTTCTTCTTTTAGGTGTTTTGACCTTATTAAAATATGAAAACAACCGTTTGGAAGTTTTTGCGGTAAATAATGTATTTAGTTCTATAATTTACAAATATCAAAGTAGACAGAGCTCATAAAATGTTGCCTTCACATTATAAAGAAAGATGATATAATAGTATTTAGCACCGCGTCTTACTACCCGTCCGGGTTATACGCTTTAAGTACTAATTACTCTAATGGATTAGGAATTGAGAAGGTTGAATTAGAGGAAGTGAACCCGCATTTGCGTGGAGGGAGAATGGAAAACCATTTAGGAAAAACCACCCCCAGTTCACCCGACCGAGATTCGAACCTCGGTCTCCCCGTCCTCAGCAGTCAAGCTCAACACGACAAGCGCGTTAGCCAACTACGCCACCGAGGCGGGTAATGAAAGATGATGAACCAGAGGAATGGAGACAGTTGATGAACCAGAGGAATGGAGACAGTTGATGAACCAGAGGAATGGAGACAGTTGATGAACCAGATGAATGGAGACAGTTGATGAACCAGAGGAACGGAGACAGTTGATGAACCAGAGGAATGGAGACAGTTGATTAACCAGAGGAATGGAGACAGTTGATGAACCAGAGGAATGGAGACAGTTGATGAACCAGAGGAACGGATACAGTTGATGAACCAAAGGAATGGAGACAGTTGATGAACCAGAGGAATGGAGACAGTTAATTAACCAGAGGAATGAAGACAGTTGATGAACCAGAGGAATGGAGACAGTTGATGAACCAGAGGAACGGAGACAGTTAATGAACCAGAGGAATGGAGACAGTTGATGAACCAGAGGAACGGATACAGTTGATGAACCAAATGAATGGAGACAGTTGATGAACCAGAGGAATGGAGACAGTTGATGAACCAGAGGAATGGAGACAGTTAATGAACCAGAGGAATGGAGACAGTTGATGAACCAGAGGAATGAAGACAGATGATGACGTTTATACAACCATTATTCATGTGTTTGTGTTTACAAAATGAAAACATTTTATTTAGAAACTAATAATGAGCAAGAAATTCTCCACACAAAACTATTTATGCTATAATAATTATTATTATGTTATAATTTCACAAAAGAAAGTTAAAGTGTGACTACAATACTTTTTAATTTATTATTTCATGCGCTTACAAATTGCTACCACCAAGATACAAAAAAACACAATAGTTTTTTTTTTCTAAGATATTAGTAATTAAAAAACAATCCAACATTACGTATTAATCCTCGAGGAGAATCGTGCACCAAAATATTTTTGAGAAAACCTAATTCCTTTACTAAACAAAACCGATGATTTAATTTCAAAAACTAGTTTTTTAGTTTTGAATTTTTTCCTTTAAAAGCTGTTTTAACTGATGCTTTTAGAAGTATTAAATTTTCCAAACCTATTAATTGTGAGTGTTTTATTCCTTCCTCCAGGATGCATATGTGACGGTGTTGATAGTTTCTAAACGTATCTTCACATGTGACGGTGTTGATAGTTTCTAAACGTATCTTCACATGAGACGTGTTCGACAACGCGCGAGGGTGGCACTCTTTTTAACTAACTAACGTTTTATCTCATTTATAAACCCACACAAAGACCCCGCCGTGCGTACTGACGGTGTTTATTCCTAAATTACTCTTACTTCTCCTCCAACCAGATGAGGGTACATTTGATCTAAAACGACACCTTCTTCACCCCCCCATTAGCAGGATTCTGTACTGGCACAGCCCCAGTAACGTAGAGCCGGTAGCAGTTGTAGGCCCAAGGAAAGATAAGCCGGAACTGGGGCTCTAGGAAAGGGTGTTAACATTGTGTCAGAGGTAAAGAGACAACTCCACATGACCAATCAAATATTGAACTTTGTTTTAATTTCTAACAATGGGTTGGAGGAAAGAATGTGAAGGGAGATTCAAAATTATCAAAACTAATAGATGGAGGGATAGCTCAGTGGTCAGCATTAGCGTCTAAGTTAATAATAGCGTAGCTAGCCAATCAATGATTAATAGTGTTTTGTTCAGTAGCTACTAAAGTTAGATACCTTTAATTGGTGTATTTAAAATTATTTTATTTCAACTAAATTAGTGGGTTAAATGTAATTTAAGCTACAGATAAATTATACCCTAACTAAATTTATTGATTTTTTTACCTTATTGTTAATGAAATCATCGATTTATTTATACAAATATGGAGGAATATCGTCAGAAGTGATCCCGAATCTGGATTACTAGGATCTTCCTATAGCCATCGTCATTTTGTTGCCCATAGAATATTAATACATTTAAAACTAATTATTTTTAATATCAAACCGTGATTTATGGTAGTGTTTATTTCGTACTAGCTACTACAATCAGGAGGAGGAGGTAGAATTTAGATGAAAAGTACACGCAAGGGGTGGTACCAAAAATTAAGAATGCGATAATAAAAATAATGCTACTATATGATTTGTAAGTATTAGTTTATTTTCTCTCGGAGTAGACATGCTACATAGGCTACTACTAACTTATTAAATAGGATGTTAGACGTTAATTTGACTATTCAACTGCTTCAAACACACGAGCAAATATAAACACAGTTCCTAGCACATTACTCTTCACAACAACACAATCAAACCCCCCATGTGTACGCGTAGCTCATCTGTAAACCAAACTTGGAATTGTATTATAAACCCTCTTTTGTTTGGTGGGCGAAACTCAATCAGTTTTCTAAACGCGTATCGTGAACTTGATGTTTGAGCCTGGAGGTTAGACAGTTTGTTGTACAAAGCAAACTCGGAGTCTTCGAGATCTTGTGACTCGGCGAGGAGATCCTGCTCGAGTATTGTGGCGGAGGAATACTCAAAACATATCTCGAGAAGGTTACTCCAAATTTTCAAAAATTGGGAAGAGGACCGCGCAATATAACTTTTAGAGACAAACATAAATCATTGGTATGCTGGGGAGACGAGGGTGAGAGTCAAGACACCCTTCACACAACCACTGGCTGTAAATATGTCAGGTATGGACGTGGCGTGTTGCCAGTGTCAGCAGTATATCCTCAACACTCGTTAGCCCGGTATCAAACATTTTGTTGAGCCTAATGTATTTCAGTACTAACATAATTATTAGCATATTTCCAGACGGGAGAGTCTTACCGCAGGTACCATTTTAAATAGGTTGGCTTACCCCACCCATGGGTAGGAACGTAAACAGTTATAAAATTAGGTATGTTGAAGATAATTATGTATAAAGAAGATGCCTAGCTCAGTTTGTAGCATGTCTACCTACTGAGCTAAGGGTCCCGGGTTCGATTCTCGGCATGCCCGAATAATGTATCGTTGGTGGAATGTGGGTTTACTCTGTCACATTAATAAATTGACGGCTGGGGACTGGATGTTGTGTCACTCCTAGTCCTAAGTGGGATTATAGGTCATATGAAGCTAGGACAGAGATAGCAAGCCTGTAGTGGACAATATATAGCTATGTGGGGAACATACCATATATAGAACTAGACAGACATAGGGGTAGGCCAGTATCGAGTTAACCAAGCATACAGGTATACAGGGGTTTAGGTAGGTCTAGGCAGGTATATAGTTAGGTACCACAGAAATAAGTAGTAGTTAGAAATTAGTATAGAGTTGGGTAGTAAGATAGAAAGTTGGGTATGAATATAGGCGGAGGAATATCTAGGCAAGTAGGTATGGATGTAAACACGGAGTTAGGTTAAGAGGTAGCTGGTAAATTATTGCACCATCATGATTTACGGCTACCCTAAGCTGATTAACTTATCAGCAAAAATAACTAGCAAGGCGCAGAAATAATAAAAGGACAAAAATCAGCAGCGAAGTTTGCTTTGACACACCAAGTTTAGAGCCCCACATCTCATTATCACGTGACTTAATTAGAGGTCGAATCGGGAATATAGCTCCATTCATACATAGGAACAAGGCGGTAAACGTAAAAGGATATGTAAAGAAGTTAATGTATGTTAACAATGAACAGAGGCTATAACGCCATTTTATTATGAAATCAAAGATAAACAACATAGATTGTAAAATATGGTATCGGCCTACATAAGACAACAACATTAAATATAAATCCTGGAGAGCGGGTGGCTATCATAGCTATGTAACACTTACTCAGGAATATTGGCATTAGCTACCAGGCGTCTCTTAAATTTACACACATCTTAACCTAACTATAAATAAACCTAACTTGGTCTGATAGATACCCGTAAGGGACGGAAACCATAACAAATACGATAACATACCTAAAACAAATAAATATATCTATTCTACTCTGGTATCGAATATAGAGCTCCAAAATAGTCTCTCGTAAACTAAGGGTAGATACCATATAGTTCTGCACATGACCATACC
>CABEEJ010009481.1:0-15491 GCA_901482245.1 Timema douglasi
ATAAAGAAATGTAAATAAATATATGTGCAATTATATATAACATGTATTAATTTGTATAAATAAGTATATATGTAAAAATATAAATAAATGTATTTAAATTTACGTACCTCCTAAGATGTTTCCGTACCCTCACGGATTCGCGTACCCCAGGTTGAAAACTATTGCTCTAATAATACAGTATACCTCTAATTCCTATATATTTGGGGGTCCCTCTACCAGAGCACTGAGACGCTTTGCAGACGTCCACAAATCCCATTTTATTTACGAATGGGTTTGTTATTGTAAAATATGTATAACAGTCCAAAATGGAGGAGGGGAAAAAACATGTCCTTATAGAATATAAAAATAATAATCAAGAAGTCGGTTAGGTACTCTTTTGTTCAAACTTAAATATTATATGCTATAGACACCAAAGAATAACTAACCATGCGAGAAACTCTCAACTTGTCTTGTATAAACTACAAGCCGGGATGTTGTCTTCTTTTTCATCGCCACACTTCATTTCACCTGCTTCGCTCGTTAAAGACAAAAGCCGAAACGAACCTTTTTTACCCCTCTCTCTTCCCGACCCTCATCAACCTTACTACGTCCCTTTCGTTGGCTTCCACCACACTTTCTTTAGAGACACACAAAAAACGACCTTTTATTAAAACAAAGTATATTTTTTTCGTATATCAACAACTGAACTATTTGATTTGTTAGTTTGATTGTTTGTTAGTTTTCTCATACATGCATGCATGCATACATACATACATACATACATACATACATACATACATACATACATACATACATACACACATACATACATACATACATACAATACATACATACATACATACATACATGCATACGTGCATACGTGCATACATACAATAATCACGGCATTCCGTAATGGGGTATGCAAGAAACTAGGTATATAACTAAAAAATCATCTTCGAACTCAATCCAACCTCAATAAATTTCTCCACACTTCTCTATCCTTGCGTTATCTCTTCGCTTCTACAAAATCCATACATTGAGTCATTCGTGCAATTTTATTTTTTAATCTCTATAATGTTTCTCTCTTCCACACATTCATCTACAACATCTAGTCACGGCTTTCAGAGGCTACCCCTTCCTTTTGAGCCACACACTCTACCTTCATATATTTGCTTCATTGATCAAATCACAATCATGCTCGCAACATCCACAAACCAACGCAACATTTTTTTTTTTACATTGACATATTGGCTTCCCTTTCAAACCACACTTCATCCGAACCCATTAATTACCGACTCTGTTCATACACGTTTTCACACATAATTTTTTTTAGATAGATATCTCATCCCAACCAAATTCACCGTTCCTTCCATTTTTAGAGAATATTCTGTCCAGATACACAAAATCCTTAACACGTTTTAACAGTTTTCTATCTATATTAAGCTGACACTAATTTACTAATCCGTCCATATCATAAACTATCACCTTAGTTTTGGAGACATTTATACAATGATCCATTCTGCCTGTCGCCATATTCACGAGATTTAATGCAATCTAGAAGTCAATTTTATTCTCAGCCATTAATACAGCATCATATGCATATTACAGTACTCTCACATTCACTTTGTACCTTTTTTTTTACCAACCACGTTCCCACAAGCATCTATTCTTCATGAATAAAAATTGAGACATGACATAACTTTGTCTAACATCCTGCCCATTGTTAAACTATTCATTCAAAGCCACATCCACCTTAACACACGCTTTACTTCCATCGGACACCGCCATGATTGCATTTACTAAACATGCATCCACACACTACTTTCTTAGAACATTCCATAATATACGCCTTATCACAAATTCATGCACAATACAGTTTCTTACGTACTGCCATACATTTCTCAATCAGTTGTTGCAATGCATCTATCTAGTCCACGCAACCACTACCTTGCATGAAGCCACATAATACACTCTAAAACTTGTCCGCAGTTTGTTCACGCACGCTCTCAGTTATGAATTAGGATTCTTCCAAAAGCTTTGCCTAGCTTACTCAATAAACTAATAATCAGCCTATAATTCCTACATTAACTATTACTGTCTTATCCTTTGTACAAATGTACATTGATAGCATTCTTCCAGTCATTAGTAACATTGGAAATCCCAGCACACACATTGAACAACTCACACAATATGACAAGTAGTACCATGCCCTCACACTTGAGGATCTCACTTGTGATCCCATCTACACCCACAGCTTTGCCATTATTTAACAATTTCGTAGCTTTTATCACCTCAACCTCATTAATTATTTCATTCATCATAGAATTTTCCTTTATCTTCTGCGACTCTCTCTACGTTTTCGCCATGCAATTGTCCAAGATACCCCCACCATCGCTCTCTTATACTGTTTCAGCCCAGATAATCTCACCACGTTGAATCTGAATGCTATGCTTGCACTCCTTGTTCCCTTCTCTTTACCCACTTCTAGAACAACGTATTTCCTTCAAACTCATTCTGCATCCTTTCTCCTTCTTCTAATCTAATTTGCTCCATACACTCCTTTACTACTTTCTTTGCATTCACCTTTCTCTTTTTGTATAAGTCCGACAACATCTTACGTTCTGTTTCATCTTCACAGCAATAATTCGTTAGTATGCTTCTTTCTCTTCTCTCACATGTCTAATAAATATAATATTACTAGAATTCAAACCAGTGCACCCACTAATTTAGTAGTATTTTACAGCTGGACTAGTGTGTATCTCTTTCATTGTCCCAAGGAAGTTTATAAAGTATAAACACATTTTTTGTTTCCAGCCGTTGATTATCTCTTTCTCTAATAATAATAATGTTGTTTTATATATTTAATATCCATCAAAAGTAAAAGATGCATATAACATTACCACAGTAACCCTCATCAGCTTTGGACAGCCGCTGATATGGATATTGGGGTTTTAATCCCTGTTGGGCGTACTGAGGATGACTTTTACTTAATGGTTTTCCACTTTCTTTCCACTCAAATGGGGTTACACTTCCTCTATAAATCCCGAACGGGTAGTAGGACGTGTTGCTAAACGAAAAATTTTAATCGCTCTTAAATAAAATTATTCTTTTGAAAATTAGTTTGCAGTAAGACTTGAAGCAATATATATATATATATATATAATTTATATTATATAATTTTTAAGTGGTTAACCCGTCTCGGTGGGGTAGCTAGCTAACGCGCTAATTTAGTGTTGAGCTAGATTGAAGAGGACGGGTAGATTGAGGTTCGAATCTCACTCGGGTGAACTGAGGGTGGTGTTCCATAAATGGTTTCCACTCTCCCTCCACGTAAATGTGGGTTCACTTCCTCTAAAATCAACCTTCCCAATTCCAAGCCCATTAGCGTACTTAGCACTCAGGTGTATAACCCGAACGGGTAGTAAGACGTGGTGCTAGATTAATATAAATTGGTTGACATAGCGCGTTCTTACTTCAAGCCCGGACACACACGTGTAACGTCCTATTCCTTGTCTCCTGGTATCCGCGAGGCCTGGAGTTACCGCCGTCTCCTGTAGCGCTCCCGTCTCGTCGCAAAGGGGCGTGGTGGTAGGGCAAAGTTGGTATCGCCCGAAGGGCTCACTAGGTTCGCTAGTCAGGTTGGTACTGCCGATGCCGTCTCGAGCTCACTCGCTTGTCTCTCTTAGGACACGAGGAGGGAGATTCATCAAGGAATAAAGAAGAGGTGGTATCACTTTCGTTGAAATGTAGGCAGGAGTAGGGTTGAAAGGAGAAAAGAGGACATCGCTAACTAAACAGAATAGCGAGACCAGTAATAAAAAAAACCCAGCACTCTATGAGCGTACAAAATGAAAGGTACGTTAGCTTCAACCGTTGAATTTTCCCATTTAATAAAAAAAAAGAGACTCATGAATGAATTATTTAACCACCTTCCGAGTAGAATTGCATGACAAATAAAACCTGTTTAATAAATTAGTGTTTTATTTTGTTTACTAATTTGATATCCTCAGGTCTATTAACATTAATGACCTCGTATTTTAATAAACTTGGAGCTACTTGAAACTTTCTACTTACTTGGATAAATAAAACCAGCCCGTATCGGTGTGCATGCGGGTTAGAGCGTCAACCTCACCTGGTATTATATTATGGTGATGGGGAGATTTGAATTCCGGTTGGGTGTACTGAAGAGGTTTTTTCTTTTCCTTTGCGCAATTGTGAGCAAATTTCTTATAAAATGCACACGCTTTATACCTACAGTGCTAGCGAAAGTATAAAAAGAGCTTGGATTGGGTAGTAAGACGTTGCACTCAACAAAACAAACTCTATTTCAGATTTTGACTAAAAGAAATTACATACTTTTGTACATGTAACTTATTTACTTAGCAATAATGTTTTTACACCTATTTAACTACTTGAATACTTCCATCAATTTATACAAAAATAAATACCAGTACTTATTTTTATACTTGATTTAAGACAAAGCTAAATTGTTATTTTTTATTTTACTATCTTAGAGATTCGTCTCTTAATTTTAAATTAGTTAAAAAATGACACCTGGACATGGGAATAGAATCCGGTACCCTTGACTTTCACGCCAATGCTCTACCACTAAGATACCCAGGCTTCGTCCAGTGTTCAGAGCCCTTCTTAACAGCCACCATCGACTCGGAAGGACTAGTACGTGAAATTTCCCTCAATTCAATTATATATGCAGTCTGCGTGTTGATATTCATTATTTTATTATTGTTTATGTTTGAACTAATAAGTTCTCTTTATTCCTTCCAAAATATCCACTCATTGAATACATTTTACAATATACTCATAGTTGAAGTATCGAGCATAACAAACTTTTAATTTGAAAACAATTGAACTGTCATAGCTTAACGATATTTTAATGCGAAAGGACGATTAATTTGTATTTTTTGAACATTTATGGGTCTAACCTTCTATTCCACTAACGTGCTAAGCGGATCATATCTATAGCTCAGGTTTCTAGCTTTCTCATTTTGTATGAGTTATTAATATTAATAGTAAGATATGATTTTTTGAATTAAATATATAATTCTATTTTAGTCTAGTGTCCTAGGCTAAGAAGAACAATAGCTTTTAAAACAAGCCATTCTTACTCTCTTTAAGGATCACTTTACCATTACTTTTTAATATATTTTTTTATTACGAACTCTACTTTGACCACTCGTTCAAACACAAAGCACGAGTTGAAATTATTCTTCCTCCTCTTCGTATAAACAAAATGATGGAAAAAAGTGACACGGTAATTGTATGTCAAGTCACAGCCACGTCACATTTGCCCCCCACAACAAATGAGTTGGTTTCTGACAGAATTCATCCCTTTCTCTTTTAATGGGAAAATAATGCTTTTGTTTGAAAGTTGAATGCTGCCGACATCTTGGAGAAGTGTCCGTCGGTCCTCACAATTCATTTCAAATAAGTTGAGAGGTTTTGTTGTTGATAAATCTTTATCGTTCAAGGGAGACATCTTAAATGACCCTAGATAATTCAAAGCCAAATACGATAAGACCCACATAGAAATAAGAATAGTTTGTTGAAGTGTATATTGAATGAGGGTAAATATAACATGAGAATTATTTGCGCACAATTACTTACTAGCTGTTCGGGCAATTGACATATCCATAAGCTTTATAGCCCTTTATAATTCCCTAAGTATTTTCACATCACGTTGGAAATAGTGGAAACAAATCTTAGGGTAGGGCGAAATGGTTCTTTTACTGATCTTAAGGTTACAGGTGCAAGTAACGCAGGGAAATACCAGTGTTTTAGCATTTTTATAGCAAAAATATGATTTGGCCAAAATAAATATTATTATTAGCACCGCGTCTTACTACCCGTTCGGGTTATACGCACTTACGCTAATGTGTAATGGTAGGGATGATTGTGAGATGAAAGACCTACAGTTTAACGTGGAATCCGAACCACGGTGGAGATCTTGCATTCCTCACATTCACAAGATGTCTTGTCAGAGGTGAAGGAAGGGTTTAGTAATCGGATAAATCTTTGCCGGGACCGAGGATCGAACCCCGGACGCCAGCATAGAAGTCTGACACCTTACCCCTAGACCACCAGGTCACCGCTAAAATAAATAAAACATTGCTTCAGTATAAACATATAGTATAATTTTCTTAATACGGTGATATCATCAGTTGTTGAATATCCAGCAAGGATGTTCTGGAATTTAATAACAACTTTTTCTCTTCATTTAAAAAGTTTCTCGCCTAATGCCGTTATACTCATGACAAATATTCAACAACTGTTGATATAACCGTGTGAAGGAAATTAAGCTATGTTTCTACTGTTTTTTTTTATAAAATCTGATAAAACACTGACATTAGCTCACTCCTTTACACTCTCACCTTAAGAATACACTTTTCAGTACCTGGACTCGGACCTAAGCCCTGGAGGGTGTGTGTTTGTATGTTCTAAACATTTCTTCATGCAACAATCTTAATATACACTACATGCCCTAGAATTTACGCTAATTGCTTAAGTTTGAGGAAAATAGATTGTTATAGAAAGTTTATCGGTATTTATTTTAGAGGGGAAGAGTGAATATACAGTTCCAGGTCTCCACCGTGGTTCGGATTCCACGTTAAACTGTAGGTCCTCCATTTCATCTCACAATCACCCTACCATTACACATTAGCGTAAGTGCGTATAACCCGAACGGGTAGTAAGANACTAAACAAAGTAACAATGGCACGCTCGTCAACAGCCAATCAAACTATACCAGGCTGACACGTTAGCCCACTTGTCTACCGATACGTGTAGTAATGCTGGTACTGTAAAGTAAAAACGTGAATTATGATGCGATATATTTATTTTTTTTACTTTTTCTTAACAAGAGAAAGTAGTGTAATCGTGAGAAAACTCACTCACGAGACTATGAAATATTGTTGTTATGTTTTATGTTAACACGAACCCAAAAGGTAGATTTTACAATTCTGTCGGTCCCCATGTCTGACTGTCCGTCTGTCTGTCCCTGGTCAAGGATCCAAAACTGTTTTATGGATTTTGGGATTTTGTTCAAATTTAATATTTAGATTTTATAGGACCTTACCAATTATTTTTTTTACCCTGGCACTTCAATTAAGAATGGTTTACTGCTGAGTAATTTTTTTGAATTTTAAATTAATGAACTATTAAAAATAAAAAAGTTTTTAGCAATTTTATTTGGTTCTTGAGAATGTTTGACATGACAAATAAGCCTGTGTACTTTGTTTTGGGTAAAAATTTGATAATGAGAGATTACTGAAGAGTGATTTTTAAATCTTGAATTTTCCCCTTATGAACTCAAGCAAATACTTTTTTAAAAATTAATTTGATGGATTTGAATTGCATTAGCTTTGTTTGGCTGTTGACGGGGAGGTGAGGTCGGGATTCAAATCCTGGTAGCGTGTCACAGAAGAATATTTTCCACACTATATTTCACCCATGGTTTTCACTATTGCGGGTTTATTTACTTCAGTATACCTTCTTAATTACTGCCCTTAATTTAAGTCTTTACTATAAAATGTGTTAAACATCCACACACAACCCAATTTTCATAATAATTACCTTATCTGACAAATATAAAAGCTCCTATATCTGCTTTCATGTATTCATACGTCAAGTCATGTGATCTGCTGCTGTCGCTTTTGATATAAAGGTTATTATAAAAACCAATAATATAAAATTGATATTAAAGTAAAATTTAGCAGTGTTGGCTGTAAAAAACAAGGTGTATCTATATTGGCTCTTCTAATGTAAATTTGTCCTTCAAAAAATTAAGTAAAACCTTTACTCGTCATTGTATGTTCTTTTCAGTGTATTTCCTTGGATATTTACTATGCAGAGTACGATACAAGAAACATAGGCATATATTATTATATTCAATCCAGTCTCAAAATGAAACTAGGCTTTTGTTTTGTTTACTGCATCACCTTCTCTTTTCTTTTAGAACCATTTTAGTTGAGGAATATTAAAATCAATTTCATATCCCCTAGTCCTGATCATGAACACAGTTGGCCCTTGACTTACACGGATTCATGTTACGTGGATTCGTAGATACGCTATTGCGCTACTTTGAATTACAACTAGCAGACCCGCCTCGGTGCTGTAGTTAGCTAAGGCGCTGGTTTATTGTTGAGATAAACTGGTGAGGTTGGGGAGATCGATGTTCGAATGTCTCTTGGGTGAACTGGGGTAGTTTTTCACTCTGCCTTCATGCAAATGTGGGTTCACTTCTTCTTTATTCAACCTTACCAGTTCCTAACCCATTAGCGTAATTAGTACTTAAGCGTACAGCCCGAACGGGTATTAAGACGTGGTGCTAAAATAAATAAATAACTAGCAACGTCATCTATTGAGTGCAACTTTAAACATACTATATGGCTCTCCTAGTAAGCTGAAGCACTGCTTATTGTGCTATCGCCAATTTGGTTGTTTCCAACATGAGTGAACTTAATTCCCTAAAAATTTTACTTTCATAAGCAAAACCTGTTCTTGTCCTTCAACTAGAACATGTTTTTAACTTACGCGCAATTCTCTTGCACAAGCTAACCGCGTAAGTCGAAGACAAACTGTAATGAAAATTTGTGTATCGTACAGGATCCAATCTCCTCCAAAAAGGCTTTGATTTGAATACCAGGGGTTGTCTTGTATTCTTCCCGTGTCGCAAACGTAGGCGTTTATAACAACTAGGTGACCTGACGGTCTAGGGGTAAGGTGTCAGACTTCCATGCTGTCGGCCGGGGTTCAATCCCCGGTCCCGGCATAAATTTATCTGATTACCAAAACCTTCCTTCACCTCTGACAAGACATCTTGTGAATGATGAGGAATGCCAGGCCTCCACCGTGGTTCGGATTCCACGTTAAACTGTAGGTCCTCCATTTCATTGCACAATCACCCTACCATTACACATTAGTGTAAGTGCGTATAACCCGGACGTGTAGTAAGACGCGATTCTAATAATAATAATAATAATAATATAACAACTACACTGACGCATTAAATCATTTTAAAGACAATTAAAAGCACTTGTGAACGCTGTCTCAACGCGACAGGTACCTATCAGGTGTGTGTTGACGCTAAAATGGTGGCGGTTGAAGAGTGAGTAGAGCCCTTTAGGGCAAACATGATGACGTGGAAGGGGGGAAGAGGGAGTGATCTGATTAGGGGGGCTATACTATAGGCGGACGGACATAGTTACATGGTATGGTCCACAGAACCGATGCACAGCCACACACTTCACTCATCTGTCGCGCGCTTTTGCCACAAACTAGTTCCTCTTTGATTATATACTAGATATTTTGAAGTGAATGTTTACACGCTTTAATGGAAATAATGGGCGAGAAAGCTTGGAAGTTCCACATGGAAATTGGAATTGATGGTTTTTAACTGAAGGGATGGGGTTTCCAAATTGACCAGTGACGTAAAGTGTGGTTTATTTTTATACCATATTTTGCCAGCTTGTTTGATCTTTACTGACAATTAATGTTTGTCTATCTATTATGTCTGTTTACCATTTAATAAAAGAAAATAACTCGAATGTGTCTATGATGCTGTTTTACGTTTGCATTTATTTAATTTAGCGCCAGCATATGAATTGGATAAAACTTTATATAGAATTAACCGAATCGTATTTTAATATTTCTTTTCTCTTGCTCTATTTTGCGTAATCAGTAGAAGAATGGTCAAAAAGGAACATCATTAAACGACATCTATGGTTAAATATTGAATTTTCACAGGTATAAAGTTTGAGCTTTGACTTTAAAAAAAATTATTAGTATTGCAATTAAGCTATTCAATTAATATTAAAAGTTGGGGGATATATCGGGTGGATAATCTAGCTCGAACAAAATCACATAAATCTCCGTTGAGTTCAATATATTTGCATAGCATTAATTCTATCTTCACTGAATAATTTTGCTACAGTAGCCCCATGACTTCTTTGGTGCTGACTGACAGCTCACAGCTGACTTCTGACAATCAACATTTAGGTATATACCTAAATTTTTACTGTCAGAACTGACAGATGCTAAACACATGTTTTTGCATATCATCTGGTTTAGCGTAGGGATGTGTAATTTGGTCTGGTAACTTTTTAAAGCTGTCAGTCAGCACCAAAGAAGCCATGGGGCTACTGTATGTATGTAGACCCTCCTGTATATAATGTTCAAGAAATTGTTAGACAAAATTCCAAAAAGGGGAATACTTGGCGTCCAAATTCCAAACCGATGTCTATACTGGTGGAGGATGGCCCCTTGGTCGATGGGTCAGTCAGTCAGTCAGAAAACGTTTAGAAAGACCATGTAGATAAAGATGAGGTGCGGGGGATTTGGTTTGTTAAATAATGCCACCATGGTCAGGACATATATTCATGAACTGTTCATATCAACACGTCAATAAAATAAAATTTGATATTTGTACTGGATCAATATTTGATTTATTTCCGACAAAAAAAGTTTTGCCATAAAAACTGCTAAAATACCAACCTTTTCTCGCGTCTCCCTTCCATCTCACCTTAAACCAAACCTACGAGCATGTGCTGAGTGAATACTGGTAGTTACTTGCTTTGTAATCTACACAAGTAGAGCGTGGAGGATCATTTTACAAACTTAAATCATTTAAAAATTGTCTCCCAGCTTTTATCTAACAGTTTAGAAACTTCTTGTACATGTAAGTAGAAAGTGTGAGTTGATGTTTTGAGTGGAATGAAGAGTGACGTAGTTATTGATATTGAAGCATGGCCTCGGGATTAAATTCAATTTAAATAAAAGGCAAGGCATTTCAACATAGGTTTAAATATAGTGTGTGATACTTGTTCATGTATGTTGAGGACCGTGCTATCTACAATCTTGGGCTGCTTGGAACCTGCCAGTTCACCCCTTGTATCAGCTGCAGGAGGCTATTTTCATGGTCTGTGAAGTCACAGATCATAGAGAAAATAACGTATTATATAGAATTGCAAGACAACATTGTCAAAGTTGGATGGAAGGAAAAACTATTTAAAGTCTTTATTTTTTTACAGGTTTTTTCCAAGAAAATAATTTTTATGTCCCAAATGGATGATATATGGCACGTTCAGTTTAATTTTCCACACAAAGTAATCTCAACATTACTTGAATATTTTCCATGAGTATAGTGACATTCGGACATGACATTTTTAAAAGACAAATATTCAAGAATTAGTTATTAAGATTTCTATTACTAAACATATCTTCTGAGGAAATGTAATGTTAAGAGAAGTTTACTTGCACCTGCGTGTATAGAAAAGTGAAAAATATTTAGCAAAATCCACTTTCATCACAACCGATTAAAATTTAAGCCCCATCCCCTTTAATCCAGTCTAATACTAGGCCAGGGGTTCTTAACCTTTCCAAGAATACATTCAAACCATTGGGTTGTCCAATATGTCCACATACCCCCTTCCCCAGACTCTCGAAATAATCATCACCAGCAGTCCTATCCCATACCAGTTGACTTCAAAAGATGCCAATAGCTTGGTTTTATTTTTTATATATAGATATCTAGGGACAGAACGGCTGAAATAAAATCATAAGAATTTTATAATATTTATTTATAGAAAAATGTCAACCAAAAAATTCACAATCTGTATTGATAACGGTGAAACTATTATAAGCTAGCAGCTTTTTAAAAATAAATAAATTTCAACCCATATAATAGAACATGCAGCCTCCGATGCAGGTGAGTCAAAATTTAATTCTCGACGTGTGTGTGTGTATATATATATATATATATATATGCTCACTTATTAAAGGATGTTACAAGCCCAGATGACTTTTAGACATTAGTTGGTAATCATTCCATTGTTTGTTGAGTGTGTGTGTGTGTGTGTGTGTGTGTGTGTGTGTGTGTGTGTGTGTGTGTGTGAGCTTTGACAGATCACGACATCGCTTTCACAACGAACCACACCACCTGCTGTTGAGAATGAGGACAGACATTGTTGGCACTCAGACATACCGGCTGGCTAACCACAGACAACCATCCCCATTATACTCATCGATTTCTGTTATGAATAGCACTGAACAACCACCCACCCCCACCCTCTCCAGACCAGGTCTGGTTGCGGTTTAACCCTACCACTCCCCTCTCACAACCAAGTGCCTGTTGAACGTGAGGTTTGCGTCTAGAAACTACCCCTTTTGTTTCGTATAGGTAGACTGCTGGCCTACATACGTGACCGTCCGACTTTGTGGGTCCACTTAGCTTCATAATTAGGTCCATAGCTTTGTTTATAAAAAGAATTTGATTTGAATAAATTACATCTTTAAAGAGAAGTCTGAATGGCCCTGTCTTAAAAAACAACGGCTATTCAAATAATCTTTCAAATATATTTTTATCGACTGCACACATCATGCAAAGTAGATTTAACCAAAATACCATAAAAAAAGTATCTACCTAAATATATATTGAAACCCAAACGTACTAATGTTTTTTAGAGTCTTAAATTTAACTATTCATCTTTTGTCCACGAACCAGTAAAGAACCCGCATTTACATAGAAGGTGAATGAAAGCACATAAGAAAACTACACTCAGTAGACCCAGCAGAAATTGAAAATCCGACCTTCCCGTCATCAGCAGGCCAGTTTAACACGAGAAGGACGCCTTAGACCATTCGGCCATTGAAGCAGATAACCTTTTACTTAAATGAGGTCAGATTTAAAGTTTTTATTAATTTTTATATATTCATAACGAACCTTTTTTTTTAAAGAATACATGAATTATAAAATATTATACAGAACCAGTTTATTCGCCTTTTATTAAGTTGTTTCTTCGTGTATTTAGGTCAATTTTAAAGTCAACTATAGATATGTATCGTACTATTAGTAGGCTACATTTGACAAAAGATGAGGAAACACAAATGACAAAATAGGTCAAAAGGTTTCAGCTTCCCTATCCCTGGTCTGAGACGTCAAGATCGTCAAAAACCTGATTGCTAGTAGTGGGGACGTCAAGGTTCGAACCTAGCCCAACTGAACTTGTGTGTATTTCCCATCCTCTCTCCATGCTAATGCACTAACCAAATAAATATGCCTTAGAATGAATCATTAGTGAACACATTGCCATACCTGAGCCTACTAAATAGAATAACCATACATTTTAAGTGATCCATACAAGTTTCAAAATGTTCATTCAATGTTGGGCTCTAAGATAAGCTTGCACCATTTTGGATTCATTTACAACATAATTGTGTACGGAGGTGAGGCGTGGATTGTGTTAAAACGAGCATTCTTTTGGTAGATATTATCTATATCTATAAAATAACACACACTAATACCATAGTACTCGTATAGTGACATAAATGTTGAACGCCAAAATATATGTTTGTACTTTTTACGCTATCCTTCCGTTAGTAAAACTTATATTAGTAGAACATGAAGCATGACGGAGTTAAAGAGAAAAATACTATAGTGAAACTAATTGGAATACATACATAATAAGTATATATATATATATAATACATACCTAATCCCGCCGTTCCCTTACGAGGTAGACGATATACTGTGCATGTAGCTTAAAAAAACCACTCCGTACTTAATCCATCCTCACTATTTACTCACACTTCCCTATTCTTGCAAACTCTCTCCGCTTCAACAACATCCGAGTCATACACACTTCTTTATTATTAAGACTCTTAATGTTGTTACCTAATCAAGTATTTTTAGTGTAATTAGTGTTAATCATTTGTTTACAAATACAAATCATATTTACCTCGAGCTTGAGTTATGTTCACTTTGTTGTTTATAAAATAGCTGTTTGTTGATTGTGATATGAAGTGAAATAGGAAATTTTATCTCAGCAGGTAAACGCATTATTGACTGAGCTAAGGTCTTGTTTCTTTTGTTTGTTTACTTTAATAGAAAGAAAAGAATTTAACTCTACTATAATACATGGCATTTTACCGGTGCGTCTCTGCTCGTTGTCTTTTTTTTACCTTTCCTGCTAATTAACTTTGTTCTTCTATTCACCTTCTACCTTTTACATTTTGTTAGAAAGGATTGCTTTTAATATTCAATTCTTCTTTCCGCACGTGAAAAAGAGTGCGAGGGGATAAGGGGGGAGTGAGGGGGGAGAGGTCTTGTTAAGGCCAAATTAATACGGTTAAAATAAAGGAAGATGTATTGAGAGTCCTTTATAAAGGTGACACTTTCTTTTTTGGTGTTTCAATTAAGTTGAATCCTTCTGATTTTATCGAAAGAAATTCATATTTTAAAATTACTTATTAAAAATATAAAATAATTACAAACTAAAGAAACAGTGCTCAAATATTAATTGTCTGTCTGATATACAGTAGAATTTAGTGTGCTATGGATGCTTTCGGACTCTAAATTATTATTATTATTATTAAAGTTATTTACTATCTGGGATAGAGCATATGTGCTAGAGAAGTAATGAAAATGCGTCTTCGTCTATTTTCGCAATGAATTTCTATGGGCGAGCGAGAAAGTGCCTACAAGTTTTGCCAGAAGCTTACATCATATCCTGCCTTTCAGGGATTTACTACACACCTCCATTTGTAATGGAGCCGTTGGCTTTACTTGCCCTCCAGAGGAATTTTTACTAGTTTTTTTTAAAAAAATTCGGTAAAAATTCGTTAATGTCAGTTAATTTGAACCTCCAAACATTGTCTCCTGGGGTGCGTACTTTACCCAAGATCTTTGAGGCTTATATATTTGAAACATTTTATGTTTTTTGGAGGGTAGCTTACATGTTATTATAACAAAATAGAACGTAATCGTGGGTTTATTTCTTTTATATGCTACATTTCTCATCAATACTCCAATTATAATAAATATATGGATAGTCCGGTTGGGTAGTAAGACAGGGCGTTTTTTTTTTTTTTAGTTTTTTTGGATGGGAGAATGAAAGTTATNAGATTTGTTGGATAGGAGTATGAAAGTTAATTAAGAGGGTATGATCTATACTTCTAGTTTTCATAGGAAGCCTGTTATTTAACAGCTTGGAAAGCTGCTAGATCTACTTTCACGTATTCCTACGCCAAATCATGCTATCTGCAGCTTTCACTTTTGATAGATATTAACACTGAATATAAACTAAAATATTATTAATTTTGGCCACAAAAAGAGATATTTGTCTTTTCTAAAACGATCTCCCCATGCAAATCCGGATGTATATCTACTATTTATATGGAGAGAGGGTGGAAAAACTACTTAACTGGTAAAATCATTCCCAATGCATCCACCTAGAATTCGACTCCTTACCCGTTCTAGTGGTCAAATGGTCTAATTCGCCATACTAGAGTTATATTATATTACCGATAATAGGGAGTTGGGATTCAAATCTCAGTCAGGTGTATTGTAGGTGATCTCTTATAAATGTTTTCCCCCCCTACTTCTATGCAAATTCAAGTACATTTCCTTAAAATTCCTCCTTCCTCATCCCTAATACATTATTTTAACATTTGCATACAGCCCGATAGTGTAGTGATATGAGGAGGGGGGGGGGGGG